>RJWT010012324.1:0-22557 GCA_004365215.1 Cuniculus paca
TTTTTTTCTAATCTCTGTGTTTCCTGCTCACAGCTGACATGATCAGATACTCCCTAAGAAAAAGACAGCCCCTCTCTTTCCTGTGGTCCCCCCACCGCTTTCTACCTTGACACACACCTCTCCTGTACATTTTTAGTTTTGTCATATGATGTGATTCATAGCTAATATTTAGCTATATACCTAACAAAGTACTTTAGAAACATAACATCATTTAATTTTAGAAAGGTTTGAGGGATGTTATATTACAACATATTTTTACAGATGATGACACTGAGGCTTGGAAAGATTATCAAGAGAGTAACTTATGTCTCTGGGTTTGTAGCTCAGCTGTGCCATGTATTGAGTTGGTAATCTCTGACCAGATTTTTTTTTCTTTATTTGTAATTAGTACATATTTGTCATACATATCGATCACATTCATCATAGGGCATTTGTACCTGTAGATAATATATCTTAACTATTTTTTTCCAGTCTCTTCTCTTCCCTTCAACCCTTCCTCCTATTCCATTTATAAAGGTTTTGTTTCCATCCTTCTCCTTCTATCCTCTTTTTATCCTTTTCTCTTCCTTTTCTTTCCCCAGCCCGTCCCTTGCTCCCCTTCCCACTTAAACATGTTCCTCCTACTCCCCAATATCTACCCTCCATTATTGTCACTATTTACCTTTCGGGTTTCTTACACAAGAGAAATACTGTAATATTTAAACTTGTGAGTCTGATTTATTTCACTTAAGAGTATGGCATGCATTTTCCTACAAATGATTCAAATTTAAACATCTCTATGGCAAAGTAGTACTCCATTGTGTATAAATACCTTATTTTCTTTATCCATTGATTGGTTGATGGACATTTGAGTTGCTTCCAAGATTTAGTTATTACAAACTGTTCCGATATAAACATAGGTGTTCATACATTGTTGTGATACGATACTTTTAATTCTTCTGGAAAAATACCCAGAAGGGTGGAATGGGATCTGTAGTCCTAGTTTTTGGTGAAATCTCCACACTGATTTCCACAGTGGTTGCAACAACCTACACTCTCACCAAAAGTGGAGAAGTGTTCCTTTTTCCCCAAAACCCTGCCGGCATTTGTTATTGATTGTATCCTTGATAATAGCCATTCTTTCTGGAGTGAGATGAAATCTCAGTGTTGTTTTAATTTGCATTTCTCAAATGACTATTGATGTTGAACATTTTTTTCAGTTATTTATTTGATGTTTATACGTCTTTATCAGAGAATTGTCTATTCATTTCAGATGCCCATATTTGGATTGGGTCTTTAAATTTGGGAGGTCTGATTTTTTTTTTTTTTGTCTTTTTGACACAGGATGTGACTATGCAGTTCAGATTGCCTTGAACTCACTTTGTAGTCCAGGCTGCCCTCAAATTCCCAGAAATTCTACCTTTGCTTCCCAAGTGCTGAATTTACAGGCATGTGGGACTATGTCTGGCTGGTCTGATCTTTTTAGTTCTTTGTGTATTTTAGATGTTAGTCCTTTATCTGAAATGTAGCTGGTAAAAAAATTTTTCCCATTCTTGAGTTGTCTTTCCCCTGTTGGTAGTTTCTTTTGTTGTGTGATAGCTTAATTTGCCATGATCTCAGCCTTAGATTCTTTGAATTTCTGTGTGATTGGGTTTTTATTCATAAAGTCTTTGCCTACAACTATATCTTCTAGAGTTTTACCCATTCTATCTTGCAGAAGATTTAGTGTTTGTTCTTTTTTTTATTTAAGTATTTGACCCATTTCTAATTTAGTTTAGTGCTTAGTGATAGATAAAATTTAAATTTAGTTTCAATTCTCAGCATGTGGAAAGCTAGTTTTTCCAGCACCATTTATTAGAGGCTATCTTTCTTCAGGTGAAAATCTTTGGCACTGTTGTCAAAGAAAAAGTAGCTCAGTGTGCTTGGAGTTATTTCTGCATCTTCTATTGTGTTCTGTTGATCCTGGAGCCTGGATTTTTGTTTGTTTAGTAGGGTTTGTTTTGTTTTTACCAGTACCATGCTGTTTTTATCATGGTAGCTTTGTGGTATAACTTCAAATGGGGATTCTGATGGCCTCTGCCTTCAGATAAGCTTACTTCCCTGAGTCTGTTTCCTTATTCCCAAGCTAGGAGATGATAGCATAATAATGCTTATTTTTCAAATTTTGATGACCAAAGAAAACAACAAAAATGATACTTATAGGATATGGAATAATATTAACTGGTCAATTAAGTTTTACACACTTGAGTTTAAGTTCCATCTTTGATTCTAGCATGTGAATGCTGGCATTTTTAATGTTTATAGGTATATCTCTCAGATGCTGGTCTTGTTCTCCATGACCAGAGCCAGTTGTAGTTTAAACCACATTTATTTCTTATGAGATAACACATTGAGCATTGAAAATTATCTTCCCCTCTCAGATTCCCTCTCTAATTTGAATTCCCTTTTAGTGCCCTGATTACGGCTCAATGGACTTCAAAAATAAGAAAAAGCAAATTCAACGAAGATCCCTCATAATCTTTACTTATTCTACTTGTCTGCTTTTCTATCATTTTTGCCACTCTGATCTAACCCCCCTTAAACCTTCCTGAAAAGCTAATAATGCATTATATTTACCTGTTTGAGTATTTCCTACTTTCACCCCATTTTTGAATAGTCCCATTTTAACCATCCTTCAAAGATTATCTCTAATTCATTTTCTCTATGACATTACTCTGCTTCCTCTGCTCCCCCCATGCAAACACACAAATAAAATTTGATCACAAGTTTTAATATTTAACTCCTTGAAATACTTTGACCTGTTGATTTGTATGGTTCCTCTCCTTGTACTTAAAAGAAATATAAGAACACTAACCACAATCCGTTAGACTTTATTTAGTGAAAAATAATGCCTATGAAAAGGTGAATTATTACAAGCTGTCCAGCTCTATAGCATTTATAAGGTTTAAAAGTCTTTGTTTTTGGATTATTAATTAACTAGTTAGGAGCCAAACAAAACAACGGTCACACCTGGACTTTATTTGATTGAGTTTAGAACAAAATATTTGTTCATAGGAAAAGAAATACAGATCTTCCTCATCATAAATATGTAAGTAAGAAAGGCAATATCTTGTGTGCACATTTAGGTTAGCACATTTTTATTTCCACTGACATTGTTTCCAGCATGTAGGGATTACAGTTGAAAAAACCGGCACAGGACCATTGCTTACATCATAGGTAGACAACACCACAGTTTTTCTTGGCTCTTTGTTGAGGTTCACAGTTGTGATCTCTTTGACTTGAACTGGTTTTTTGTAATTATCATGAATGCCCTCTTTCCTAAACTGACTGTTCTTCAGAGTACTGAATTCTCATCTTTTTAAACTCTGTATCATCTAGCATCACTTTAGAAGTTTTTTCCTCTGTTGATTTCCACCGCCTCATGCTTTATATTCTTATTTTGTAAAAGTTTCCTTTAACATTTTCAAATTCTTATTGATGCTTGAGTCTGTGTAGCTTGTACTATCCAGGACTTATAGATTATAACAACACACATGCATTCTATTGCTTTAAAGTTAATCATTAAATATTAAATTTCTGAATTTTTCTTCTAAGATATTTTTCTCAATTTTCTACATTCCAGGGCCAGGGATATACCTTAGTGGTATAAGCATCTGCCTGGCAAGTGCAAAGTTGTGTTTGATTCCTGGTACAAAAAAAAAAAAATTGCGAATGAGAATTTTCTGTATTCCAGTGGTTATTTTTATGATTTTGTTTTCCCACCCTACTGGAATTTCTCTGACGGTACTTGATTCTCTTCCATATCTCTGCATATTTAAACTGTATCCAAGTTCTCTTTTGCTCCTAAATATCTTTATAATTTTGCTCTTTCCTAGGGCATTTTGGGGAGGTTCCCTGTACTCTAGGTCACTTTTCTTCTTATTCTCATGTACAAGGTTACAGCCAACTGCAGTAGAGCGTGGCAATCTTACTAAATCTGTCCCTGTGGAAAATGAGCAAAGGTGAGGTATACAATTTCCATCTGCCCTGCTGGTTTGCTCATTTTCTTTTTCTTTCTGCTAGTATAAAGGATGATACCTGAAATAAATTTAGGAAATATCAACCAAAGAAACACTCGTGTTTCCAAGAGAAATAAGAAAACCAAACATTCATTTTAAACCGAGAGAAATAAACATCAGTCGATTTCTATATTTGGAGTTTTTGATTATACATTTCAGCTTGACCCTATCTAACACGCTAATTATTCCACATCAATACTCAAGTCCATGCCTGCAATGTTTCACATCGGGATTACTGAAGGTCTTTCTGGTTCACTGGTTGCCTTTTTCTTTCTCATTTGCAGACAGACAGAGACCAGGACTTTGGGATTAAGTTCTTGTTCAGACTGTGGGAGAGGATCACAACTTTCCCACAAGCTGCAGTAAATAGAACTGAAGCAAGAAAAATGAGATCTACAGCATCTTAGGGAGGAATTGAAATAAAAATCAAGCGATCTTTCCTAGTGTGTGTCCCACTGACACATAGCAGACATTAGAAAAAATCCAGGAATCCTGGAAACGCTCCTCAAAGTCAAAGGAAGGACTTTGGAAATTCTAGCAGGAATATGATTTCAGGTCCAAGTAGGGAGGGAACATAGGGTATAATGTGAAAGTTTCTTACTTCTCCAATTTCCAGTGCATCTTACAGTTCACCAAAGAAATTGGCTTATACTTAGCTAAAGATAAACAGCTTAAAATTAATCTCATTATATCTGGTTTCATCATGCCAATTATGCACTGCATATCTTAAAACACTGTATGTTGCGATACTTTTATGAAATGGTTCTATCTAAAGCTAAGAGAGTGAAGGAAAAGAAAATTCAAAACTTCCATATTTAGGAAACAATGCACACTAACTACCGAAGTGTTATAATGACAACCATTTTCAGAAGAAAAATACGTAAAGGACATAAGTAGGCAGAATTAGAGAGCTGTTATTGCTTTGAATGTGCATTGTAAAAGCTATGGTTATCCCTTTTAGAATAATCAATATTCATGAAGAAACAGAATGTTAAAGGACAGCAAAATACTAATTTTTCAATATTTTCTTAATCTCATTAACGGAGCTGTTTTAGTAAGAACCTTCATAATTATATAGTAAAGAAAATAATCATTTCTATAGGCAATTATTGAATAGCTTAGCATTGCCATTTTTCATATGCTCTTGGACTTTTATTCATTGGATTTGATGAATGCCTTTTATTACACAAAAGTAATTTTTTAAAACAGGTTTCAATATATACCTACTTTTCTTTTTTCAATGAAGAAAGGTATTCCATTTTAAACAATTCCATAACTTGTTCAGCAGGTGGCAGTATTTCTCTAAAATTCATTAAGTATCTCCCAGTGTTCTGTATTTTCCTTTTTCGTTCTCCCAACTCTTCATCCCCTCTTTCCCTCATTTACAAAGAAAACCTTTGTCCACTCGTCTTATAAAAGTCTTATGCAAGAACAGGGTTTAAATCTAAGACCATAAAAAAGAAGAATTTGGGGAGAGTGAGCTAGGAACTCTTTCTGGACAAGGAAAATCAAAATGGAAAACTGCTTTGGTCTGAAATTGAAAAATATCCAATTTAAGGCCAAAAATACTGTATTGGGTCCACTTGTCCTCTTTCTATGCAACTTTTAACTAATTTACCACTATTTGAGATTTTTTCACTCACTTTGACTTCATAATAACACTTTGCTATTTAAGGCCCACCCATGCTTTCCCACGGCAATCACCAGCAATGGCCTTGTCCTCTTATCTCGTTAGTCTTCTTCCAAGCACGAGTGAAATAATCAACTCAAAACATGAATTTAATCATGGAACTCTCATTAAATGCTCTTCACTCACTCCTCCTTGCCTCATATGCCAATATTTATGGCGCTCTTCCACACATGAGGAGCTGTCCTGTGTGCTGAGGATATAGTAGTAAACAAAAATTAAGCTCTTGTCCTATTGGAAAACAGCACAGAACATACCCATAATTTCCCCCTTGCAAATACTCCCTGCCTCATTTGCCTCAAACTGTCAGTACCAAAGCAGCTGAGTTTCCCACAGACACTGTGCTGTGGTGCCTCAGAGATGACGCTGCTCCTCTGGACTGCATATTTCCAGTTGAAAGCCTAAACCCAGGCATTACCTTCTCCAGTGATTTTATCCAATATCTTTAACCTTCTCCTCTTGCCACTGGGTTAGTTTCCCCAGTACCAGTAAGTACATTGGCAAATGTTTAGCAACTGATTCTGAAGTAGACAGTCTTGATTCATAGCATTGGCTCATCTCCATGGTTTAAATAGGCCCATAACACCCAATTTCAACATGCCAATGGGAATTCAGTGGACTTTCAGATCGTGTGAAAAATTTAACAATTAGCTATTATGATCCAGTACAAGCTGCTGCAGCATACCACTGCATCTTCTATTCTATCATAAAAATGCAGGCATATTTAATTAATTTATGTGTTTTTAAAAAATATTTATTAAGCATTTACTATTTATATTATGTGTCACGACACTAACCATTCAATAATTAATCTGTTATACAGTCTCTAGCAGTGAATACTCTCAGTAGAGGGTAAAATAAAATACAGTATACTGGAGACATCAGACCCACACATATTAGAACCAAAAATCTTTCAACGTGTAAATAGATGAATGAGCGAATGAATGAGTAATTGAGTACACAGTAGACATAGGAGAGGTCACTTTAGAAAAAATTATCTTCTTAGTTATACTACTGATTTCTCTGAGTTCACTGTAGAGAAAAGTCTGTGCTGCTATTGTTCAGACAACTGCAGATGTCTTGTGCTGTGGGTGAATGATTTGGGGATGACAATACGCAAGGTATGTACCAAGTTTGCCTCCTGATTGACGTGTTTTGAAACTTTATTGTAGTTTTTTTTTCCTCTTCTTCTTCTTCTTCTTCTTCTTCTTCTTCTTCTTCTTCTTCTTCTTCTTCTTCTTCTTCTCCTCCTCCTCCTCCTCCTCCTCCTCCTCCTTCTTCTTCTTCTTCTTCTTCTTCTCCTTCTTCTTTTTTCTTTTTCTCCTTGAAATAAAATGGATTTGAAAAAAAATTATCTTCTATAATAGGAGACAATGAAGATAAGATAAAGATCACTTTGGAGCATGAAGAAATTCTCTATCAAGTTGGAAAAGGAAGAAATGTTGTCCCTGAGAGAGTAAGAGGTGCGAGAGAGAGAGAGAATCACTGCTTATGGAAATCTCGAGTGTTATCTGTACCACCTCCCACAATGAACATAATTCACTACGTGCTGCAAATATGCTAATTGTTGAAACATTGAAAAAGTTAATTAAAAAATAAAGACTAGAAAATAAAATATCACTCCTTAAGTTATTTTGTTGTTCCCACAGATGAGAATAATCATTTCACATAGACTTCTCAAATATTGATTAGAATGGGATCTACTCTGGTTCTTCGTCTCTTGGGCTAATTGGCAATTCATGATGAAATTACATGACTTCTAATTCTGGTATGCATTTCATTCCAGTTGCATGATTTTGTACCTTACATTTTATGCATCCAGTGGGCAGTGCTAATTTATGACACTCCCCTACGCAGTATATTTTCTACCGGTCAATGTGCCATGTAGAAAGCTAACTTAGAATCGAAATTATAGTTTCCTTGCTTAATAAGGAGGAATTAACTCCGAGTGAGACTGACTCTGGCATCTGACTAACCCACTATGTCTCCCTAAGCAGTTAACATGAACATGTGGTAATCAGTAGTACAGACCTGAGCATGACCCACTTGCCATACGTTTGGTAGGTGTGGATCATGGTTTACACACTCAGATAAAATGTAGCTTTTCATTTTTCTTTGAATAAAATTAATTTTAATGCACACTCTCCTGAAGCATTTTGTCCCTTGCCAAAAAGAATGAAAAAATACTTTGCTGTTGCACACCACTGAAAACTCAACTGGTGACCCTAAATACTAGTTATCAATCTCCAGAGGTTATCCTGAACACAGCCACTTGTGAAAGTCATGTAGTCCGTTCAGGTCGACTCCTGCTGTCTGAATGACGCAAGGTGCACACGTAGCGTGGCTATTCATCTAGTGTATACCAGTGTAGCTATATGAGAGAGCTATACCTTTTTGTGCAGGATTAGCAAATTGCCATCACCTTCCTTCCCTATAGCGTCCCTTCCCGGAGTCAGCCAAGCCTCTTCAATGACACAGCAATTAAAGGAGCCACACTTGACCCAAGGATCGGCTGCTACCAATTTTCAGTCATTTCTATTTGTTATTATTTGAATATTATTCCTGGCACAGGCATTTCAGTCAAAGCTGGAAACCACACAATCATGTCCCTTTGGGATCTTACCAGGAAGATGCCGAGAAGCCCGGTGCCTATCGCTGCGGGAACCCACAGATTTCCAGGATCAGTTTCTGAACATTTTAAAATCTAAACAGAGACTTCACTCTTCTCCAACCCCATCCCTCTTCTCAAATTTTATCTTTCTCTCTGTCCAGGAAAATTAAAATAATAAAAACTTAAAAGAGCCTGGACTTGAAGTCATATAGATCTGAGTATAATTATAGTTTAACAAGCTGCTTCACAACCAAAAGCCTGTGTCTTCACCAGTAAAATATACCTGAAACCTACCCACCTTTCAATTAAAGTTCCTATCATACAGCAGGCATTCGATAGTTCTCTTCCCTTCCTTTCATAAATGTTGAAGGAGCTCCTCACTAATTTCTGTGGCTCTCAGGGTTTCTCCACATCTGCACTCCTGTGTATTTGCAAAGTTTGATCAAATTCTTCCTGCATAACACTATGGCCCTCCAACTTCTATTGCTCTTTTGTGTTTGGCATCTCTCCTGGATATCTCATTACCCAGGGCCTACTTTCAATGATCTTCTATTGAAAGCTAAAGTTTCTTCTTTCACATGCAAACATAATATGTGTGTGTGTGTGGTGGGAGAGCTATGTCAGGTGAGTTTTTGGGGAGCTGTTATGGTGGTAAAGCACCAGATGTCACCTAACAACCTAACAGCCTCAAACATTTGAATCTGGTGATAGAACTTAAGGAGTCAAAACAGACTAGCAGTCTATCAGAGTGACACATAATTATTTACATGCTCCTTTTTACATAGATTAAAACTAATAGCTAACAATTAGTAGCTAATATGTACCAGAGATTGTGATAAGCACTCTGTGGTGTATAATATTATTAATACAACGAACTCCCAAAGATGCACCTTTTATAGAAAAGGAAACAGTTGTGAGATTAGGAGTAAGTGTCTACTATATTTCATGTAGAAATGACAGAACCTGGACTGGAACACTTATTAGTTAACCCCAGAGCCAACAGTATTGTTTATACCAACTTGTCGGTTGCACTGAAATAGGATTAAGGTCTTATGAGGCTTTAAATCTTTTATGCCACTTACAGTGCTTAGCACTGAAGATGTTAGGACTTCAAACGATGTGTATTAAATTGAATATGTATAAGGAAATTTTATTTATATAGTAGCCAACATAGGCTATATATCAAGTGATTGTGTACTAAGTTGAAATTTATATGCCCTCTGAATTTCCCAAATAATGTTTCAGAGGCAAAATTAAGCCATAAGTCCCCTTTTTCCCTATGACAATATAAAATGGGAAAAAAACCTATTCAAAATAAAAATTAACTTGGAAAATAAAATACACCTAAAATACTCTTTACATTAAGGTATTTTTTCCAGTGTATTAAAATATAGACACATATATACATGGCCAAGTATTTGAGCTTGTATATGTTTTTTAGTTATTATAAAATTTCCTCAACCACTTGATTTTAATTATTTAAAGAGTCTTCTGAAATAAGAAATCATCAAACATTGAAATGAGCTATATTTAAAAGTCTCAACTCTCTAAAAATAACAATTAAAATTTTCTGAATGTCTGTTTTCTCAGTCAAAAGGGGAATACTATCTCTTCTCTCCACCCTTCGGTATTTAGGGCCAAATTAAGAATTGGTTTTGAAAATCATACAAATTTTAGATTCTTAAATAAGGTACTATTATCTGGAGTTTAAAAGAGCAGCTCTGTCTCAAACATTCAAATCTGATCATTTTTGTGTTAGTATTGTATTGGAATAAAGTCCCATATTTTCCTCTTCCATTCCAAAGTTCATAGCTAAGACTCCTACAGTGAAAGACAGACAAATGATGAGAAAAAAAAAAACTCATGTTTATTTAACCAAATTTTATATGACACAAGAACCTTCTGAAATAAAAACCCAAAGGGTAAACAGCATTTTTGTGCATAGTCATGCAGAAGAATGATTGGAGGACAAAAGGTGTGGTTTACTGGTAATAATCTAGGGAAACCTAAGAAGGTCAGTTTGTTCAGATTCTTCGACACTGGTTCTACAACCAGAGTTGCAAGGAATCCAGTGGAATGAGTGTTTTAAGACCTGTTTTCAGGTGAAGTAAGTCAGAGAACTCTGTTACGATCTTCTACAGGAAACAAACGTAAGTGGTCAGAAAGTGACCTCTGTCTGTGCTTCTACAGTTTTCTCAGTTTCCTTTTGCTTAAAATAATACACCAGAGTGTTGAACTTTGGGATATTATGTTCTGATTTCTAAGAATACTGTGAAAAAAATAACCTTTTAATATAAAAATCGTAATTGTTTTAAAAGTGTACAGTGGATAAATGGCAATGATTTTATTTAACATTCTGATTAATGAGCAAAACAGTAAAATACAAAAACCTTTTCCAAAAAACCCAAAGAGGAGATATGTAGACCTCTCTTAATAGATATAAAATAACTCACAGAGGGGAGAAATTATTTCTAGTTTCACAAAAAAGTTCTAATTTCTACGGACAGGAATAATTTGTGTAGTTATATTTTACAATTTCCAAAGTTATATTGAGTTAGAATAGGCGACATGAAAGGTACAAAGGACAGGAGGAAATCATAACTAAAAATTGTACTTTTAAGAGACAGCAAATTCCAGGATGCAGTCAAAGCTACCCAAGGCAATCCATATCAGTATTCCTCTGATTAAAAGTGGGCTTCTTCCCTACCAGACCCATCATGCCATAATTCCTCAGGAAAACTAAAATTCCACAAATTGTCTTGAGAAAGTAAAGACCAGGAGACTGATTCTAGGATAAAAGAACCGGCTGAGAGAATCCAAGTTAACTATTTAAAAAAAATTGCCCATACCTGTAGAACAGATCAATACTATTCTGCGGTGGTTTTCACCCCTTTCAGAGAAGCATAAATGTTTCCTGTTCCAGGAAATAATGTGTCTCACTTCTCTGAGTGCTCACAGTATACTCTTGAGTGCATCCTAAATCTCTTCCTAATAATCCTTTCCTGTGCCTCGTAAAAATGGCATCCTAAAAATTCTTTGTCTAGGATGACAGTCAGGTAGGCTGCAAATTTATTCTACAAAAGGATGGATTGATTTCCTGTTCAGCCCCAGGAACCTCTCAGATCCAGCCTGGAGTCAGTACAAATTAGGTTACAAGCCATGAAAGGATACACACCCATTATTTAAAAAAAAAAAAAACCTAAAGGGCAATTTTCCCAAAACTGTTATACAAATTCAACGTAGTCCCAACCCAAATACCAATAGCATACTTTACAGATCTAGAAAGACTAATCCCAAAATTCATATGGAAAAAGGAAAGGCTCTGAATAGCCAAAGCAATCTTGAGAAACAGGAGCAAAACAAGGCATCACAATACCTGATGTCAACAACAATAATAAAAATGGCATGGTACTTGATTAGTCAGTGCTTACTAAAGAAACAGATTTAATGCAATATGTACAGATTTATAAGAATTTACAAGGTTGGTTTATGATGGTTGCACACAGAGTCCGGTGTGACAGAGTGCAAAAGGTCTGCCTGTGTACCAGGAGGATCCAGTTGAAGGCCAGGAGCTCTACGCAGTGTCCTGTGCAAGTCCGTATCAGGAGACTGAAAAGTCTGTGTTGGAGGCTAGATGTCCAAAGTGAAGGTGCAGACTAGAGCTCCTCCTAAGACACAGCAATAATCCTTCCTTCTTCATTTCCCTTTTATACCATTCTGGTGACAATCCTCCCTCGAGTGGGTCTTCCGCACCCATATCTGTGCTGAGCCAGCTTAGTTGGGCATTTCTTACTCAAGTTGACACAATCAGTTAACTATCTCAGTGTGAGAACAAAAACAAATAGGTGAATCACTGGAAGAATATGCAAATACATGACTGGGGATTTAGCTCAGTGGCATAAGTGCCTGCCTGGCAAGCGCAAGGTCATGAGTTCAACCCCCAGTATCAAACAAAACAAAAGAATGTGAAGTATCTCCAGACACATTCAGCCATTTGGTCTTTGACAAAGGGACCAAAAACATACAGTCATACCTCAGTCATACTTCATGAACTTAATTCATTCCATCATCCTGATTGTTCCTTGAATTGCTTGTGAACTGAATCAAATTTTCTCATAAGGTCCAATGTAAATAAGGATAGTCTGTTCTTAACTGTGTGTATTTTTTTAAGAACAAAAATATGAAACACAGTACAGTACAGTATGGAGAGAGAATATTAACCTTGCTTGAGGCATCTTCTGGAGTGCAAGACAGAAAGGTGGATTGGTGTGGAAGTTCTGTTTGGAGGGAGAGTCAGCCTCTGTAAGGACATTGGGGACGTCTCCTTCATGGGTTTCCTGTCTTATCTGTCTCTTAGCAGCAGAGTCAATTTTTACAAAAATGTCACTTGGTGTTTTTCTGTGCTCCATAATCCTCCAGAAATGAGAGAACCCACTAATAGCTATCAGATACAACACTGTTTCTTAGTTATGTTGGGGTGAAGCTTCTCAAAGAAATCCTAGAACTCATTACATTCTTCCATAATGGATTTTGTCACATCACTGGTAACCTCCTCCCTGCCTTCTCTTCCTCAGTAGAATCCTCCTTAACGAGTGCTTCTGCTGCTCACTCTGGAATTCAGCAAGTTCTTCCATCACCATCTCCCCCTTATGGTCCTTAAAAAGCACCTCTATGTCTGTACCATTGATGTCCAGACCCATACTCTTGCCCATGGACAAAATCAGACCCCTCAAAGTCACATTCAGTGGCATATTCTGACCACAGTTTCCTCCAGGCTGAGTTCAAGGTCTGGTATGTGACATCTTCCCAAGCTTCATCAGTGAGGTTGATGCAGTGGTGGACATTCAGATGTTTCTTCCAGAACTCTTTCAGAGTCAAGGATGTCTCTTCCGTGACATTGGAATACCTAGTGAAGAGCACCTTTGTGTACAGCTTTTAAAGTTGAAGATCACTTGCTGGTCCTTGCACTGCAGAAGAGGAGTACTGGGTGGGAGAGAAACTCAACCTTTATGAAGTTATACTCAATGTCCACATCATTCACCAAGGCTGTGAACACCTCATTGAGCCATTCCATGAATACCTGCCTTGTGACCCAGGCTTTTGCATTGGCCTCCGCATGACAGGCAGCCTGGCCGTGTTCACATTCTGTTCCTTGAATGTATGAGGAGCTCGAAAAGGTGCGTCCATAGTGGCTTAATCTTCAGACCAGCATTTGCATTCACACACAGCAAGAAGATCCATCTGTCCTTCATGCGCTTGTGCCCTGGGGGTGCCTTTTCCTCCTGCATGATAAAGGTTTTGTTTGGCATCTTCTTCCAGGAGAGCGCTATTTTATCTCAGTGGAACACTGATTGAGTAAGGTATCCGTCTGCCTTCATGAACCCCACAAATTGTTTCTTACAGGCTTCTGCAGTGGCCTTGTCAGGACTAGAAGCCTCACCATGTCTTATCACTCTGTCGATGTCACTTCTCTTGTGGAATTTATTAGACCACCCTATACTGGCTTTAAATTCATCGGTTGTTGCATTTGTAGAGGGGTTTTCTCGTAGTAAATGTGAAATTTTTGGGCTTTTTCACAGATCATAGCTTCACTAACGCTATCTCCTTCCAGCTATTTTTCATTCTACCACATAACAAAAGTTTTCCACCTCTTCCATCACTTGTGTCTTCTGATTAGTTAACATCGTTTTTCCTTTTGTCACATTATATCCTTTGATGGCATCTGTATTCCTCAAAATAGCAAATATTGTCTACTTTGCCATCTTGTACTCTGAGGCCAAATCAGTCACATAAATAGCACATGCGTGCTTTTCTACACTTTCCTTCTTGGGAATTCAATGGTTATTTTCTTCAAAACCTTCTTCTTATCATTTTTGCTCTCCACTTTTTTGTTATTAACTCTGCACATTCTGGTCACCTTCATTAATGTTCTGCACATCCTGGTTACCTTCGTTACTGCTCTGCACTTTCTTTGGAACCGTGCTGGACTGAATAATAATTTACAGTACTGTGCATGCTAAAAAGCACACGCAAAAAACTTCACAGCTAGTGTGTACAGGTCTGTCTGTGACGACAATCTTGATTAGAGGAAGCTACTTGTCTTCATTTTATCTAAATTAAATCCTTAACCACCCAATTACACAACTGTAGCTGTGCAGATCCTTTCTTTCCCTACACTTCTAAGGGAAATTCATGTGTTCCTCAGAGAATGAAAAAAAAGAATCTTGTCATATTCTGATCATCCAGGTCTTATTAAATCCTCTGCCACCACTAATCCATAAATTCTTGGGTTATAGGATAATTTAGACTAAAGTTTTATGTGGTCACACTCTTGGCAAGACTCACAAGAACATCTTGCATTATGCCTTAGAATGCAAAAATAAATGTTTTGTAGCTGTTTCTTTCCAGCCTCGAGGCCTCAACTACACCTACACTTAGATCAGTTCTTGGTGCCTATGGTTTGATTTCCCTCTCATATTGCAAGCATATAAAGAACACACAATCAGAGAGAACATGGATGTCTCTTTGACCTAGGATCTTATACTCAGAATAATAAACAATATCTTTATTTGACAGAGAACATTTTCTGGAAAAATTGTAAAGAAAAGTTAATATAGCAGAACTAAAGTTTTCTATTCTTAGAAAGTCCTGCCTGATAGATTGACCCTTAACAGACATCTGTGAGATTAGATGATAAATAATTTCTTATACTGATATAAAACTTTGCTTAAATAATAAGAATGGCCCATCGCTGTGCTTAGACAGTTTGTATAAACAATATGTTTTACCCTGAATTCCCTCTGTATTCCCTCTTGTTTCTGGAATTTGAATCCATGTGAGGCAGAAGTTGCCTATATGACTAGCCCTAATAAAATTCTTAAATACTGAGCCCATGATAATTTTCCCTTGTAGACGGCATTGCATATACATGTGATAACTCATTCCTGGAATAATTAAATGTGTTCTGTGTGAATCTATTGGCAAGGGACTCTAAAAGCTGGCATCTGGCTTCCTTTGCATTTTGCCTCAACTACCTTTCTCCTCTTTATTGACTCTTCTTTGTATTCTTCCACTGTAATAAATCTTAGGCATGAATAGACTTATGTGTTGAATTCTGTGAGTCTCTGTAGCAAATCACTGAGCCTGGTTCATTTTGGGGACCCTCTACACACTTCCTAAAATGGAGAATTCTGTTTTCATAAAGGGCTGGAGCCAGCTGAGATGCAAGTGTACTGCTGTCAATACACAGAAATTTATTCCCGCCACCAAAATATTTGCTTCATATATTTATTTTCTTAATTAATGTCATTACTAGTTTACCACCATTTTCATTTGCATTCCTTCTGTCTTTCTCAAACCGGTCACTAACTTAATCTGAGCACCCTGAATTTTTCAAAAGATATTTCTTGCCTCTCTCCATATGTTGGTGCACTCTGTTCCCACTGCTTTGAGTCCTCGTAACTCCTGTTGACAAAGCTCTTTTAAGGCACCGAGAAGCAGGATAGTGGAGCCCTGCTATGATTTGAATGTCTGCCTCCTGCAATCCATATTTTGGAAAACCATACCCCAAAATCACCTTTTAATGGTAGGCAGAGGTAGGTGATTGAATCCTGAGGGTTCTTCCTTCGTGAAATGATTAATAAATTCATGGATTGATGGGTTATTGGGTTACAGAGGGAGTAGCTCTTCTGTAAAAGGGAACTCTCTTTGTCATACTTGCTCTTCTTGTCAAATGACAGCCTAAACTAACTTAGAATTCCACAGAGAGTCTTCACCAGCAAGAAAACTCTGAAGAGTACTAAAGAATATGTCACACTCACTCCCTAGTAAGCCAGAGTTGGACTCAATGGAGTGGAGATGACAGAGCAGAATTTTCATGTCATGAGTTGTGGGTCCAAGCTGGCCTCTATCTTCTGAGGCAATTCACAGAATGAGCATTGTTACTGTGCCTGACCCCAGGAATGCTTGAGTAGAGCACTGTTTTAAGTGGTCCAGAGAAATCTCACATGGGAATCTGTCAAACACTACCAGTTACCCTAAAATAAATTGTGAACAAAACAGTCACAGCATTGGAAATTTTGTTTATTAAGTCTGTAAGACACTGAAAAAATACTGATATTTTGTATTTTATCTTGGGGCCCACTAGTGTTTGACTTTGAGTTATAAATTGTCTTCTAAATCCAAGAAACAGAGGTGGTTGTGCCTCCTGGGTGGCTGAACTCAGAGAACTGCACAGGATATTGTAAATCTACCTTCCCACACTTCCTTCCACTGGGCCTAATAAGTGCCCCACAAAAACAATCCTTCTATCATTGTAATCCTCCATACCATTGACTCCCCCTACCATACACTCATCACCATGTCCATCTTTTGTCTTCACTTCTTTTTAAGTTTAATTAGATTCATGATTCATTATTAATCCTTTACAACCATTCTTATCTTTACCTTCATCTCAGCAGCCAATTATCCTAGCTCTAGTGTAGTTGATGTTTGCTGGAAAGAAATTTTACAGTTGTGCAGGGCCCTGTAAGGTCATGATCACCAACATTAAGTTAGCACTTAGTACTTTCTTGGCAGTTCTAGTGGTTTTCTGGTAAGGTGCCTCTCTCATAGAAAAAGTAACAGTGTGGAAGGTTTTATGGAGCAGAGGAGAAGTGAATTTTATTGGAACCATAAAGATGATAATAAACAATACATATATAAATGCATTTTCCCTGATTATAGGTGTAACAAAAATCCATTTTAATCTTTAGGCCAGTAGTGGGAACCAGAAAACAATACCCCACAGAGGGCTAACTGGTTCTTGATGCAGAAGTCTCACAGCTCTGTGGGGCTGATAATTTGATGAAAATGATGGAAAATTCTGAAAAATACTATACTTATGATCATATTGTATTTATGATTTATAAAAGGAACATAAATCAGCAAAAATAGTCAAAGGTAGAACACATAGGGTTTGTTAACAAAACTTCTGTGAACTCTTCCCGTAGAATCAAGGCATGTCAACCTCCTGATCTATCAAAGTATTCACTAACCAAGACATTCATTGAGTTTGCTGACCACAGCTACAGTTTCTTTATGCAGGCCATATTGCTGAACTCAAACTCCAGCTTCCTTCCTTTCCCTGAGGCTATCATTTGAATTCATATAATATAGCTAAAAATTGCAATTCTTTAATCACATGGTTGATTTTTCTTGAGTGTGCAATCCACATCCTAAAGTGACTTGTTAACATAAGCTAAATACTGGACCACTACGAGTCAATTTAATTAGCATAAACTCTCAAAGCCTACAGTGAATAATAAAGAAATCATATTGCTATGCAAATCTCAAGGGATTGAAGTTTCCCTCTAGAGCAAGAGACAAAAGGCAAATATTTTTATGATGTAATGGCCATGCTGGTTACATTATTAGTACATTTACCAATAAAGAAGTGGAATGTACAGGTGCATGAATGTTAGGAATCACACAATATTTTCCTCTGCCTCTTGGCTGGCATTTCATATAAATCAAAGTAAGCTGTTGTGCAGTTCCATCTCTTATCGTTTCTGCTACCACCACAGGCAGTGATTTAAAATGTGTACCTCAGTTTTCTCATTTTAAATGTTGAAAATAAATCACCTACCTCAATATTAATTACTTCTTAGCTATTGCAACTGTTACAATTTGTGTCTGGATGTACCCCCAAAGCCTCATGCTGTCATGGGGTCAGGTTTCTGCATGCAGTATAAGGGATGGAAACAGTCTTCTCCCTTTTTGTTCTTGTTGCTTTTGGAATCTGCAACCACCATGAACTGTTGCCCTCTGCCATAAGCCACCCTGCTTTGGAGCCAGCTGAGTATGGACTGAAACCTCCACAAACTGTAAACTAAATAAACCTTTCCTTCTCTCATTTTGGGTATCAGGTATTTTGTCTGAGCAATGAGAGAAAAGTAACAGACAGAATTTGGTACCGGAGAAGTAAGGTCATTGCTGTGAGTACACCTGACTGTGTGGTTCAAAAGTCTTTGGAAATGGCTTTTTGGAAGAGTTTGAGAAGGTTCATAGATATGACCTGAAAGAGTAGAGCTGGAATGCCTTAAGCTGTTCTGTGTAAGAGATCTGGTCAAAGCTCAGAAGACTAGAAAGCTGATAGAAATCCTGCTGATAAGACCAGGTTCAGTAGGTTTCTGCTGGGAAGGAAGATTGCACTGGGTGTTGGACACTAGGTGATGTATGTTATGGTTTGGTAAAAAGTTTGTCTGTATTTTGCTCATGTCCAGATAATTTTGTCTGAGATTGAGATTAAAGGTGCAGACTAATTAATCCGGCAGAAGAAATTTCAAGTCAGGTGAATTTTGAGGCAGTAGCATGGCTATCACTGGGGACTTTTTGCCAGATTTATGTTGCAAATCAAGTGCAAAGAGCCCAGCAGGATGATTTAAAATGTTGTGAGGTTGGCCAGGAAAAAAGTTCCAGTAAAACTGTGGATTGGTAATATAGAGCTGAGAAGATCTTGATTTCTGAGAAGAAACAAAAGAATATGAAAAGATGACCTGAGGGCATCGAAAGAAGCAGGAAGTCTCCATCTTTCGCAGCCTCAAAACTGAAATAGTGAAAGGCTTTGCTTTGAGAAGAAAGCTGCAGAGCACCACGTTTCAGAATTTCAGGCCTAAGACAGAAGCCATGGGAGATACAACCACCAGAAATGCCATAGGGGTGGAATAATGCAAGTCTTTTGGAGCTCACATTTTACCACAGATTTCTTTGAATCCTCCACACAGAACTACAGGACTTAATTTTGCCCTGCTGGATTTTAGACTTGTTTTGACCCCATTCCTTTTTATTCCCATTTGTACCTTTTGGAATGGTAATATTTATCTTGTGCCATTGAATGTTGCAAGTGTTTAACTTTCTTTTCATTTGTATAGGGGCTCACAGCTGAGAGCTTGCTTTACATCCTGGAGGAGACTTGGGATTTTGACTTTTCAGCAATGGTGAAACTGTTAAAATTTTGGTAACTCTTAGAGATGGATTGTCTTTTGCATAAAGGATGTGCATGAGTCTTTGGGGGACCAGGGGCAAAGTTATGGTTTCTGTCTGGATGTCCACCCAAGGCCCCATGCAGTCATAGGGGCAGGCTTCTATAGCATGTGTTTGATTCATGGTCCAGTGCTAGGATTATGGGTGTGAGTGTCACACCCAAGTGAGTGTGGCCTACATCCAATATAAGGGACAGGAAGAGTCTTCTCAGAGTGCTCCTTCCCTTTTGCCCTTGGTGCTTTTTCTGACTTCCACCAGCATGAACTTTTGCCTTCTGCCATGAGCCATCCTGCCTGGGAGCTAGCTGATTATGGACTGAAATCTCCACAAAGTGTGAGCTAAATAAACCTTTCCTTCTTTAATTTTGGGCATTAAGTATTTTGTCCCAGTAATGAAGAGAAAAGTAACCAACAGAGCAACCTTCTACTAGTTTGTATTCTCTAATGTCAGAGCCTTTGTCTTTTTCATTTTTACAACCTTTGTAGAGGATACTAGAAGTCACAAATCCAGGGAATTCTGTGAACTAATCAAAGATAAAATCATTTTATGGTTTTGTTACTTCAGTTACATTCATTTGGCTCAAAAGTGTGAGAATTTTTAACTAAGAAATTTTTCTTACTCTTCTTTTCCAAAACAAGAAATGGAAAACTCTACCCATAGTAAGGACATAGTAAGGAATATAAGTGACCTTGTAGTTGAACAGTTCATAAATAATTCTACATTATGTTTTGGTTTGCTTTGGGGTTAAAATATTACTAGACCCAAGTCACCATTCCCTTAGGGCAATTTTATTCTGTGGGCATCATTATGTCTTTTACCAACTCCAGATGTTTCTCTTCTTGTACCCTGACAATTGGGAAGAGACCTCAAATCTTCATATTAACACTGCAGGATATGGTTGGGCTTTGGAAAGGGTTTTTCTCTTCTGCAATCTTTCCAAATTATGTATGCAGTGGCTCAGATTGGACCATCTCCTGAACCAATCATTTTAGCCTGGAGAGAATAAGCACTATGATCAGAGGAGGTCAATCAGTTACTACATTTATTTATTTATTTATTTATTTATTTATTTATTTATTTTTTGCGGCACCAGGGATTGAATTTACAACCTCACATTTGCCAGGCAGGCACTTAGGCCACTGAGCTAAATCCCCAACCCTTAGATACTACCTTTAAAATAGGGCATCAAGTTAAATTAATCCAAACCACATTAAGTATGACTTTCTGAAAAGAGAAAAGGTAAATTTTGAAACTGGGGATTGATGGATGCTGCGAAGGCAACCTACACATTTTCATTCTAACCAGCACCTTACAAATGTCATCTTCCTTTTATCATTAAGACTATGATACTCTCCCATGTCCTTTCTTCCTTTTTATTTCTTTTGTTCTTTATGCCTCTAAATACTTCCCAACTTAATTAATTTCATCCTGCCTCTCCCTCACCCATATTTTCTCCCTCCCTTTAATTATATCTTGCTTCAACTGCATTTAAGAAATTTTGTTATTAATCAGAGTGCAAAATCATCTAGCCAACAGATATACTGACACAGAGTTGAATCTTCTTACCTTTTAACACTCCTTACCTTGGAGTAGTTCTGTACAACCCCAAAACTACCTTCAAGACAGTTCTTCAATTAACTACCTCTCTCCTGCAAGGAACACAGATGAAAATGATAGAAAAAAAATTTAATCATGGATTCACTTTAAAAATTTGAATCACCAGTATGCCAAAAAGAGTGCTCTTGACTTTGAATGCCCCAAGTCTCATAGCATGGTTTGCTACATCATCACAGAGATGAATGGGTCTGTCTGCAATAACTCGAAACTAGGATTCACAATTCTTTGGCATGTGATGCTTACAAAAGCATTTGATTTTAATATGCAGTTGTTTTGTCAGTTGAAATACTTTCTGACCTATATCCTTTCCTCTGTATAGCTTCTTCAGCTGGGGAGGAAATGCTACCATGGCAACGTGTCAGCTGTTGCTACCTCCTCATAGCCTCAATTGTCTATTCAAAAGCAATTAAAATTTTCAAAGCCACTTTCAGTGAAGTACAATGGCAGTGCAAGTGATCTTCACATCCTGTTGCCTCGAGGAATGATATGTAAAGACTCTTGGTTTTTCCTTTTTTTTTTTTTTGTGGCACCGGGGATTGAATTTATGAACTCGCACTTGCCAGGCAGGCACCTAGGCCACTGAGCTAGATTCCCAGCCTGACTCTTAGATTTCTTTAAATTACAGATATCCTTACATAAAAAGTTAATCACATTTTAAATGTCACAGAAATTCTACCTCACACTTGATGAACTTCTGCAAAGAGAAGGATTCTCGCTGAAACAGTTTTGTGAATCTTGTCCAAATGGAGTGATGTTTAATTCGTCACTCTTTAAAATCACAGTTTTGGGTTAAACTGTCAGTTTCTTTATCTGTTGCCTCTTTCACTTTAATTTAATTACAAACCTTAAGAACTGTGTTTCTTTCTTGATCACTTTTTCACGCAGAGAAATACAGTTTTATAAAGTCGTATGAGTAAAAAAACACATTCAAAAATGAGTTCATATACGGTTGGCTTGCTTGCTCAGGAGCCAAATGATTCATCCCATGCTATACATCATATATTTTTAATTTTATCTTCCATATCTTTTTTTTTGAATAACGTGAGTTTTGATTTTTAAAACATTACATGTTTGTTTCTTGCTCTGCTGTGGGGCAAGCCTTCAATTTGACCTTCCAGTTCATTTATTGTTGTTGGAACTACATATAACCTATCATTTTTCATACTGATTGTAATAGTCTGGGGGGACAATGTGTCTTTTCTTTCACTTTAGAACTTGGTGTGGTAATCCAGAGCATGATTGTCTGTGGCATTGATTTGGGAAGCATGATACAACTGATAGTCGAATGGCAGGAAGTTGGAATAAACAATAGTTTTTTATTCCATTCTACTTTGGGGGTTCATTTTTATATCTTTAATTCAAAAGGTAGACGCAAACTAGAATCTGGCTTTTGGCATTTGCATATCTATTATGAGATAGAATAACTGGTACTCCCTGGAATAACATGATGCCAGAGACAAAAATAACCAAGAACCAAAGGAGTGCACTTTCTACAATGGAGACAGAAAAGTTGAACAACATATACCATTGGAGGAAATATTAAAACAACAAATCAAGAATTTAAACCAGGCATGGTGGCACTT
>RJWT010012325.1:0-22560 GCA_004365215.1 Cuniculus paca
AGGCCTTACGACCTCATGAGTCTTTGGGGGATATATAGACACAAACCAAAATAGGGACACTATAGATACCCATGTGAAAGAAGGCAAGTGACAACTACTACATTTGTAGAACAGGAAATACTTGCATGTAGAAGAAATTCTAAAAGAAGATAGAGGAGAAAGGTGTATGAGTACTCTCAGTATGAATAGTGCAGAGTGTGCCAAAGCTCTGGCTTTTCTTCTGATCTTTTTAAATTGCTCTCTCTGTCTTTTCTTTGGTAATCCAATCTATATTTTTGGACAGTTTTCAATGATTAGAATTATTGGAAAAAATAGAATTCATTTTTGTTGAAATTAGCTCAACAGTCATCTTTGACATAACACTTTCATTAAAAAAAGTTAATTGACTGGGCGTGGTGGTATACATTTGTAATTCTAGAGGGCGGCTGAGGAAGGAAGATCACCATGAGTTCAAAACCAGACGGGGCTACACAGTGAGTTCAAAGCTAGCCTGAACTACATAGAGAGAGTCTGCCTCAGAAAAAATAAAAATGCAAAGTTAACTGAATTTTATAATGCTATTTCTCTCAACCAAGCAGAGTCTACACACTATTCTGTACTCACTTGAAAAACAATGTGTAATTTGTAGATGACAACACCAAAATGACTCTTTACTCATTTCTACTTGGAAAGAATATGCCTGGTTTTCAGTGCAGTGTATGTCTGGTATAATTGGCAGTATTTTATATTTTTCTTCTCAGGTGTCTGAGATGCCACAAAGAGATCACTCCTGTCCTTATTTCATTTCAGTTATCACTTTCTCACCTCCAACAACTTTCTGTATAGACATTCTTTACCCTTTATAGGTCACTGGTTACTGTCTGATAACCAGTTTTCCTTCTTTTGTTCCCCTATTTCTTTTCTTGTCTTTCCTTTTTTCTCTAATGTATGTTAGAAATACAGAATAATGGGCTTTATTTTGGCCTTCTAGAACCTTACTATTTCCACATTAAGAGAGGAAGCACAATTTCTTCCTACTTTGATCTAGGGTGGCTTCTGACTTGCTTGTAACTCTTTATGAAGAATTTGTAAGATAGATGAGTATTGTATTGAGTATGATTTATTTATAATTGATTGTAAAAATCACATTTCTTTTTAATTTTTTATTTTAAAGATAGTAAAACCCAACAAAACAAAACAGAATAAATCCAATCAAAACACAGCAATGAAATTGGTGCAGAATATCAAAGCAGGGTAATGGGAAAACAACAATGGCTACTATAGTATATCTTGTTATCTTTGCAGTTTTCCATTCCATCAGTTATAGCAAAATCAGACCAAAACAAAACACAATAAAACCAATCAAAACAGAATATTGAGTAAAGCCCCCCCCAAATTAATAACAATAAAACAAAACAGTGAGAACATTATTAGACTTTAAAAACAAGACAGAAAAAAACCCTCCTTAGTTACTGTATTGCACACTGTTATCCTTCCTATAAATGCTCAGACTGTCAACCCCATGCCTGTAAATTCAACCTAACAAAACAGGAAGACAAGGAAAATTCAGCAACTCCCGAGAATCAGCCACGCTGGGACTGGGAGAAGCCGATCAAGGATCCAACTAGCCAGCCTTTCCGGTAAGTCACGCAGATCATGTGGGACCCAGGAAGACAAGGAAAAGTCAGCAACTCCCCTGAATCAGCCATGCTGGGACTGGGAGGAGCTGGTCAAGGATCCAACTAACCAGTCTTTCTGGTAAGCCACGCAGACCATGCAGGACCCAGGAAAATCACATTTCTTATTGTGACAAAAATGTCTTCTGGAAAGGTTACATCCATTCATACTCTATCGACTTTTTTTTTTGTGGTACTAGGGATTGAACCCAAGGTCTCATGCAGAGCAGGCAAATGTTCTGTCACAGATCTATACCACCAGCCCCCATCAATAGTTTATAACAGTATCTTCTTTGCCAGTGTTCAGTTCTCATTATTTACATGTTGCTGTTTTTATGGTTTTAATATATTTCTTTTTTATTATTTCTATTTGTGTCTTAGAAAAGAATACCTTTTAATAGGCATTTTCCATTTTAATTTCTTTTGTGAATTGACTATTCATAGGTTTGAACCATTTTTCTATTTATAATTGACTTATAAAAAGCTCTTTGTAGTCTTTGTCCATTTTGTTACTATTTTTTTCTAAGGCTTTCAAACTTATATAATTGTGATATTTTGTTTTTGTTGTCCAGAAGTACTGAAATTCTATGTAAATTTATTTTCTTCTATGATTTCTGACTTTGGTGTCAAGTTCAGAGAAACTTATTCTAGTCTATAGCTATCAAAAGCATATTTTTATTTCACTTTACATTTACTACAAATTTTTATTTAACTAGTATTTAATTTGTGAAGTTTAATTTTTTCCCTAACAAAGTTAGTTGATTACTTCAAATTATTTAGTGAATAATCACTATTTTACCTGTGATTAGAAGGACCATATTTATCATATACTCAATTCTGCTATGTGGAGTCTTTCTGGGATTCACTGCTCTGTCCTTCAGCAGTCTGTTTTTTCCTTTCCCAATAATTATCTTCCCTCTTATTTCTAAATATAGGCTGTTACTTTCTAATAAGGAAAATGTATGACCCTTCAATTTCTTTCATAATTTTATTATAGTTTTTGTAGATTATATTTCATGTAATTTTTATTACATTCTAAAATAATCTTATATTAGATGTTGGCATTTTTATTTTGATTTCATATAATTTGTAGTCTATTTCAGAGATGTATGACATCCTGACAACACCAAATCTTTCTATCAGAAATAACATTAGTCATTGCACATATTCAGTGGTTTTATATTTCTTAGAGTTCTATAATTATATTAATTCTTTTTTATGTGTTACATTTATTGTTTGTTGCTGTTGCAAATCTGTTTCTTACTGGTCATCATTGGTATATTCCAACAGCAATTGCATTTTTGTGTATTTATGTTGAAACAACCTACCTGATTTTCTTAATAATTCCAAAAATTTTCCAGTTTTTTTATTTTACTGGAGTTCACAGGTTATTAAAAAGTATAAAATGGATAAAAAACTACATTTTCTGGAAATAATGATAACTTTGCATCCTCTCTTCCAGTATGCACACTTCATTTCACTTTTTAATTAATTGCTTTGGGTTAAATAATTGCTATGATCTAAAACACATATATTTCTAACTTTAATGATAATATTTCCACCATTTCTTCACTAAGCACATAATGCTAGCCTTAGAATAGCAATATGTATTTTAAATATGATTCAGGCAGTATGTGCTCAAGCTTATTTCATGGTTTGTTTGCTTTTTAAAAATCAGGAAGAAATGATGGTTGGGGCAGCTATCAGAGTACATTATGTTAATTTACTAATATACAATTATCTTGAAATCTAGAAGAACACTTATTCATCATGATATAATAACATTCTATCAGTGTTTCATTTAATTCTACTTCCTAATATTTTGTTTAAGAATTTGTTGGGTTAATATTCACAGGTAAAATTTGTCAATAGGCTTTGTAAATTTTTATGTTTTTATTAGTATATGTTTGCACTATACAATAATTATATTTCCCATGGAGAGTTGGTGTAAGTATATAACACATCCCAATTTTTTTTTTCATCCTGTAGCTTTTTTTTGTAAGATTTGGCAATAGGTTCATGTTGTTTATAGCACATATTTGGAATATTTGCATTTATTTATAAACTACTCCAGGGATCAGTAAAAACATTTATTTAAATAAATAAATATTATTTATTTATACCTTTATTCACAAAATAATTCTACCAAGTCTTTTTGAAGGAGGTTTTTTAAAAGGTCTTTCATTTATTTTTGGCTTTGGTGTCAAATTTAAAAAAAAATACTTTCTACCCCATTAAAAAATGTTTACTCATACTTTTGTGTTATGTTTTCTCCATTTCCTTAATTTTGTGTTTTTGCTTCTTTAAATATAAAGTAATCTCTTGGTATTCACAGGAAATCTGTTCCAGGAACTCCCAAGGATACCAAAATTTCCAAGTGCTTAAATCTTTTATGCAAAATGGCATATTGTATTTGCCTATAGCTTGCACAATGTATTTGCATACTTTAAATGGTATCTAGATTACATTTAACACCTAACACAAGGGAAACTGTGTGTAAATAATATACACTATTGTTTAGGGAATAATGGCATGGGGGGATGTCTGTATATGCTCAGTATATTTTTTCCCACGTATTTTCAACTTAAGATTGTTTAAATTCATAGATGTAGAACCCACAGAAATGGAGAGCTGTGTGTATATTATACTATACATTTTAATTAACAGGTGGTAAAATTTTGTTAAAGCATGTATTTCTCAAATACTTCAGCGAGGTTGGACAATAGCAAAACAGTTGAATGCACTGGTCACGCTCGAGATAAAATGTAAAAGATGGCAGATATTCTAATTTTGTAGGTGAATATATCATTGTAGAAAAATTATCCTAGTTTGCAAAGCCCAAAAAACTTTTTCTCTCAGTAAAAATCATGAATCTCTGTATCGCAAAATTTCGTATTTCCTTTCCCAAACCAAGAAGGCAAATAAATCCTCTTTGAAAGAGTTTGTCTCCATGTGACTGCAAGACTTCACTGGCAACTTCATAGTGACCTGACTGACACATGTGGGCAAAACTTAATGTCTTAGTGCTTTATGAAGGCTCAGGAGCCTGGCAGAGATAAGCAGGGGAGGGATGGGAGATGAGAGCACTGGCCTCCAAGGGCAGCCAGTTCTGAACTGACTATAACAGAAACCAAAGGAGCAGCAGAAAGGTGCACTAATTATGGTTTCATGCACCCTTCCTCCTGCAGCTAAGGGCACCTCCTCCTGGAGAGCTCAGACTGTATCAGGCATTTCTGTAGGATTTCCTCACTTAGGATTTCCTTCACTGATCTAACTTGAAATATCATCACTAGACTTGGTAGGAAGTGGTTTCTTACGTTTGCTATTACTTAGAATGGCAAAAACCTCATTTTTTTTTTTATGTTTTGAGACAGGGTTCCACTATGGAGTTCAGGTTGGCCTTGAACTCACTTTGTAGCCCAGGCTGGCCTCAAAAAAACCCTATTTTTTAAAAAGCATAAATGAGATGCTTGTCATGGAAGAAGACATTATATTGATATTTAAATAATTGAAACATAATTAGTATTACAATATTTAAAAAATATACATGGGATATGGGCATTTGATCTAAGAATATAATTACAAAAGGGTAAAGGTTCATGTACAAACCAATTTATTGCTACATTATTTGTGTCAAGCTTATAAAATCATCATCCAAAAGTGGTGCTGTAAGAAACACTGGAGAAGTGGATCAGGATACAGGATCCATCAATATGCTTTATATAAGAAACACATTTAACTAGAAAGAAAATCCACAGACCAAAAGTCAAAGGAGAAAGAACAATGCTCTATGTTACAGGGAGTCAGGAAAAAAAAGAAAAGACAAGTAGGGATAGCTTGCCCAACAACTGCAGAACGGTTAAGAAAGACATAGCATTTTAGTACAATGGAAACCTACTTAGCTATAAAAGAAGATAACCTCAAGGCTCGTGTAACAGGTAAATGGATACAACTTGAGATCATGCTCATGGATGAAATGGTTCAGAGTCACGTGGGTGAATATCATGTTGTCTCCATAGTATAAAAAACTAAAGGAGTTAGTGGGAGCCAAAATGTATGACAACATATTGTGAGAGTGAAAGGGGAGGAATTGTCTAAAAAGGGAAGGCAGTGGCCATTGGTAATCTATTATCATGATTTGAAACCTGTATTGTTTTCATTGTTCCATTTAGTTCGGTTTTATTCTGTGTTGTTTTGTTTTAATTTTATTGTATTTGATGGCATGGACAGTTATTTCAAAGATAAAATATATTATGGTAGTCATTGTGGATTCTCTAGTACCTTGTTTTGAAGCCCTGTTTTGCTTTCATTGTTTTGTTTTGATTGATTTTACTCTATTTTGTTTTGTTTGATTGTATTATGTCTGAAGGTATAGGCAACTACTTTGAAGATAACAAGAGGCATTATGGTAGTCCCTGTTGTTTTACTATTATATTGTTTTGAAGTCCTGTATTGCTTTCAATTGTATTGTTCTTTTACTGGTTTTATTCTGTTCTTTTTTTGCTTGATTTTATTTATGCCTGATGGTATGGGCAGTTATTGTCAAGATAACGAGAGGCATTATGGTAGCTATAATTGATTTCCTTTTATCTTGTTTTGAAGTCATGTACCATGATCATTATTTTGTTTCAATTGACTCTATTCTGTTTTATTTAATTTTGTTTTGTTCTTTTCAAAAAAAAATTTTAAAAAAGTGGTGCTGTGAGCAGGAAATAACAGATAAATGACAATGACAACCAAACAAGATTCAAAATAATTCAAGTTCCATATTAATTAAGATTAATTTTGACTAACAGGCAAAAAAGGGCTTTGTTAAGAGGATATGGGTAGATCATGGATATGAAGAAAATAACTCTTGTGAAATACATATTAGATTACAGTGGGTATTCAGGTTATGGGAACAAGTGAAAGCTTCTGACAGGGTGTAATCCTCAGGGTGAATCAACTCCATCCTATGTCATTTTACTCTAGATTCAAATATCTGAGAAGAAAATTCCAAATGCCTTACCTTGTTATCTTCAAAGTAGTCGTCTGCATCTATATCCACCATTTGGTTAGGGGAACACACAGATACTTGATAGCAGTTTTACTAAGACTTCATAGAATAGGGAATAATAGCAGTGGTTGGCTATCTCTATATACTTTCATTCTCTTACATAAGGTAGGAAATATGTGACGGGGTTCTGGGTAATAGTGGGGCAAGCATGATGTTTACCACTTCTGAGGGCCCATTACAATTTGCACAGAAGCTTCTGTGCTCTCTCTGCTCCTCATCTTTGGGTAAGATGTAAAAAGACCAGTGCTGGACACAGAGACCTTGAGGGTATCCACCATAAGGAGGGGCTGAGTTGTCACATTATGACACGATGTTCACTCTCTGTACACCCATTGCGCAGAGCAGGAGTGGGAAATTAATGATGTTAAGTCACTGAGATAAGTGAGTATGGGGTTCTTTATTTCAGAATTTGAGCTATGCTAATATTAAGGGACGGATACTGGTACACAAAATTATCTGACTCCACTTCAGTTTGCATACTTACACTTTAAAAACAGTGAAGAGGTTAAATAGACCTCTCCATCATTTTTTTATCCATCTTATTCTCTGACAAGCTACTCTCACAGCTTATCCTCCACAATTCTCGGAAATCTTCTCCCCCAGTCTTATCCTACACACCCCTCGTTCTTCAACTTCAGCTTCACCTCTCTCCCTCTTAGTCTGTCTCGCAAGAACTTGAAGAATTATTAGGCAAAATAGAGCTTTACTCTGAAAGTGAGAGAGATGGAAGCTAAACAGCTGTCAGAGGTAAGAGAAAACTTGGGGAAATTCATACATTAATGATAATGTAACATCTCTGGCAGTAGAAACTTGGAAACCACCAGAAAGTTAAACAGTGGGAAAGTGATTCAATAACTTATGGCATGCTCCTTACTGGTGATGTGAACAAGACAGATTTAGTCTCTATATTCATGGAGTTGATAGTCTTACTAGCAATGTTTTATAGCCATAAATAAACATGGTTTAGAAGTATAGTTAATAAAATAAAAATAATAAAATGACACAATTTTGAGTGAAGAACTCCAGGTAAGAAGTTGCATATGTGGTAGCATAACCTCAATTTAAAAACTTACAGGTAGATGTCCATATTTAGGAATGTATATGTTCATATGTACATGTATATGTCAAATTGTTAAGAATGGTTATCTGGATATTGACATTACAGGTGATTTTTGTATTTTTTTATACCTTTGTATATTTTTAAAATATGAGTGATAAGTACATTTTGGATAGTGTGATTTGTAAGTTATTCATTATCATTTTATGAATTATCCAAATGTTAATAGAATTCATAGTTGAAAACGTGCTGGTCAATTCACATTTTGATATCATTTTGCTATTGAACTGAGAGACCAGTGGCAGAGTGGCTTTATTGGCTTAGCAGATTTTTGCCTTTATAGCCCTGAAGATCTGAATTTACCTGCTCGTAATTACTTGTTACCCAAAATGCCTTTGCTTTTTCTCTGGTATCTTAGAGGTTATATACTGCTTACAAACATTCATCTGAATGTACTCAGTGTAGAATTGAATTTTTATAACAGTGTATTATTCCCAAAGTGCAAATGATTTGCTTATTCTTACCTGACCTATGTCATCATGAGCTCTAATGACATAAATCTTATCTGTCCTTAAAAATAGAAGCACTAGAATTTCTATCAAATTATTCTTAAACAAGAAAATTCATGTCCAAAAAATATGGAAGAGAAATGACTAGTGACATTAGACAATTTTGCTCAAATTTGTTTAGTAAATTTGCTGTGTTTTCCTCTTGTCAATATGGAAATCTATAGAGACATTAAACACAATTTCTGCTATGCTTAAAGAAAATGACTTTTACTTAATACAATATAAAGCCCACAGCATGTGCCCCTCCTGTAGCTATCATGTACCAATAAAAAGAGTGAGTGAATTACCATAGATTATTTTAATTTAGATTATTAAAACATTTCCGTAGACATAGAAGTCTGAGTTTATTAAATTTTAAACTTATCTGATTAAAACACTTATTGTATTATGGCTGAAAAGTACAGGAAAGCACTTCCATTGATTAGATAATGATGAATAAATAGGGAAAAAGATGACATAAAATTTATTTCAATTATTTAAGTGATTGCTATATGAAAGAAATTAAGAAACTGAGATTGTCTTGGCAGTGAATTAAATTGCCAGACAGCAAGTTTTGAAGATGGATAATTTCATGATATCTCTGCCATGAATTTAGATATATATAATATCTTAATTATTTTTGAGATATTACATAAAGATAAACTTACAAAAATTTAGCTAATAGGAAGTATGACTACTTGAATATTATGGAAGATATCTCTCATTTTCTCAGTTGTTTTTAGAGATGGTTCCTAGTGAAGGTGTCATTAGGTACCTGTACTAGTTCATATTTTGTTACTATAACAAATACTGGAAGCAGGCTAACTTTGTAAATAAAAGAGGTTTGCATATTTAGGTCACAGTTATGGATATTCCGTGGCATGATGCTAACATCTGTTTAGATCTGGTGAGGACATAAAGGTAGATGGTATCACAATGGCACAAGTGTGAGTGGCAAAAAGAGATCATCTATTAAGACAGGAAGATAGAGGTGGGGGAAGGGTCAGGCTTTGTTCTTTTGTAACAGCTATCTCTTGAATATTAGCCAAAGGGTACCATGACAACTACCTTAATCCCTTCTGAAGGTAACCCACTCCATGATATAGGGACCGTCAATGGGATCCACCACTAAAAATGCCCACACTGCTTCCAAACATTGCCATACTGACTGCTAAGCCTTTAACACATGAACCCTTAGAAAACACACTCAAACCGTATTTGAACTATAGCACTTCTCTAAACAATCACAGAAAAGGAAACATGAACCATATTTCTGTTGATTCATGAGAGGTCAGATTTGGAATTGCTCTAGGCAGAGGGTATCTTGTCACAGAAGTTAGTACATGTTTCACTCTTGAGAGATAGTGGAGGAAACACAAGTAGTAATTCTCAGTGTCTTACAAGTGTTAGTTCATTTAATTTTCATAAAAACCCTATGAATTTATTAGTTAGCGGAGTCTGACCTTATGTAGAGGTTAGGCTTTAACATAAATATATAAAATGAAAATCATTCTCTGAACTACTCTTGAAATTCCTTTAAATTGCTCAGAAATTATACATGATTTTATATATTCAACTAAAATAAACTAATAACTACATACAAAATGTGCATTCTGGAACCTATACACAAATGGAAATGTTAATAATTTTTGAGAGACATTGAGGATGGAAAGATGGGGTAGCAGAGGAGAAAGGCAGGAGAGAGAGACACACAGACAGACAGACAGACAAAACTTTTTTCTGGATATATGTCCATTACACATCATGCTCATATTTCATGGCCTAAAATATAAGTTTATCAGTAAGATCATAAAACTACCATTTTCTCATATGAGGAAACTGAGGAATAGAGATTAAGTCACTGATCCAAGTGCTTGTGAGAGATGCAGGAAGGATTTAAATTTGAGACTTCAAGCTCTAAACCATCAATTGTTCTAAGCACACAAACTGAATTATAATTAAAAAGTGCTAAATATTTAAATTAAGCTTACAGAGTTTCAGCTTAAATGTAAATTTTCTGTTACTGTGACAAATTACTTGAGAGGATCAATTTATAAAGAGAAAAGGTTATTTTGACTTGCAGTTCTAGAAATTTCAGCCCATGATCAGTTGGTCCTATTTCTTTGCACCTACAGCAGCACATCACAGCCCAAGGAGGAGCAAAACCGCTCACCTCATGATCCAGCAAGAAAGAGAGAGGAAAGGGAAGGGGCTGGTGTCTCACTGTCCTCTTTGAGGGCACACCTCCAAAACCTGAACACCTCCCATCAGGCTCCACAATCCACAAAGATTCCACTGGGGACAAGCCTTTACCACACAGTCATTTTAGAGGTACTTACACATACCATAGCATGTGTCCTTGTAAAAACATTTTTAGTATTGTCTTAAAATATAAGAAAAGCAATAAGAGCAATGGCTGTGAGGAAAAAGAAAAGCCCTTTTAATATTCCAGGAAAAACAAAATGGCCACAACTCCGATATATGATCTATGAAGCATTCCTGTTTTAAACTGTATTCTTGATCCAGAAAGGTAGGAAACTGAGAACAGAGGCTACAAATTTCTGTCATATTGCAGACCTACCTACAATTCTTAAGATCTGTAAGATTTCAATAGTTGTAGCCAGATCCAATTCACTAAGTGAGGAATGCACTGAAGAAGTCTAGTTGGGCACAGTGGTCCCCCTATCCCTTACAATGTTTTGCTTTCCATGGCTTCAGTAACCACAGTCAACCTCAGCCCAAAAATCTTATATGAAAAATTCTGGAAATAAACATTTTGTACATTTTAAGTAACGTTTTAAAATATTATCTTGTTACGGTTATTCTATTTTTAGTCATTACCCTATTACTGTGCCTAACTTCTAAACTTTATAACAGGTATGTATGTATGATATATAGGAAAACACACACACACATACACGCACGCACACACCTATGGTTCAGCTTTATCTGAACCTTAGGTTTCAGTCATTCACTGGAGACTAATAAAGTTAATTAGAGGGTACTACTGTAGCTTGCAATGGCAGGGACAGCATCTCTAAAGAAGATCCTTCCCTGACACTGTAAAAAAAAAAAGTCCATCTGACGAGTAGCACGATGGAGAACCAGGTAGCAGTGTTCACCTACACACATTATAGAAACAACCTGGTCGTCAACAGCACTAAACTTCTAAGGGCAAATTATGAGGTTCCCTCCCCTATGAATTTGCCTTCCAGTCAATGGCAGCAGCTACGGTCTCCCTCTGGGTCTCTGACCTCCACATTGTCCTCACTGTGCTCCTCGACTCCTGACCTGAATCCACTGTGGCTCCTAATTCCCAGCTCTGCAGAAACAGCAAGAGGAGGTACTCAGAAAACAGCAGGGCAGTCAAGGCTGCTACTGGGATCCTGGTGTTGCTTTTACTTTTTCCATGTAGCTTCTGGAAATGTGAGTCATGAAGATGAATGTGGGCAATTGGAGCTTAACGGATTGTCTGAGTAGTGGAACCAATCAGTTCTGAAATTTTGCCATTTTTTACTCGAACTTTTCATCCCAATATTAGAATTTCTTATACACCTAACTGTTCCTCCCACATGATTCAGCGCATGAATCATGCTTTCATGTCTTTCCCAAGAATCCTTTAGGTTACACATCTTTTGGTTCTAATTTTTCCCTGTTTATCCTTCGGTTCATTATTCATCCACCACATTTGTTACCATTTGAGTATTTCACTGGGGAGTAAGAAATATTCCACAGTGATATTTAAAAAAAAAAAACACAACACCACTGAGCAGAAGTGTTAACTCTACAGGCTCTTGCTTCTACAGAAGACTGAAAAAAGGGTGTTTTTCTGCTTCTGGGAGTAATAGGCTCAGAACAGAGGCTATGAATATTCTATTTGTGATTTAGTAGCAAGGAATGTGATGGTCAACACTCTTGGGCAGTGGATGAAGGAGTCTAAATGACCATTTCCTTCTGTTCTGATTAAAATTTTTAGCAAAATGTATACACAACAGCTTGAAGATGGCCTCAGAGGTGGGAGCTGTGACACCATGCCCATCACAATAAACTGAATTTTACATTGTGAGTGGCTTTAGGTAATTAAACATTATTCCTTGGCTAATGGGTGGACCTATTTAAAGATGTGTTACTATTCTTGCTATATTATGTTTGACTCTATTCTGTTTTCTTTCACTTTTTTCGTTCTGTTTTGTCCTATTTTCTTTAAAATAAAATAAAAAAAGATAAAAAATACATTGCAACAAAATTACCTAAAACATAATATGAGCTCAGACCAATAAATCTGTATATTTTCAAAAAAATGATCATATTTGCTCTATAAAGGAGCAATAGTATTGAGAGCAATAGCCTCTCAATAGTAATACTCAATGCCTGAAGGCACTGGAACAGTACCTACCAGTATTTTTGTAGCTTGATCATTCAAACTGAATCTTCTAATACACACATTGTAAATCATGTGGTCTCAGTAAGCCAACCCTGAAAAATCTACTTGATGACAAAATCCGGATATCAAGAGATGAATAATGCTGTCACCATGGATGGAGTAGGGATAGAGCCCATAGGAATAGAAACCAAAAAACAGTGGAAGATTATGCCTATTAAGACATGCTATAATGCTTTAAACTTTGGAAACGTACAAAAATTATCCAACAAATAAATAGTGGGAATTGGTGGGAGCATGGTAAAAGAAAGTGTGTATTTCCACTTTGATTCTCTCGTCTCTTCTCCTCTTCCTGTCTCCTTATGCTGCACTGTGGTTTCTTGTATCATTTCCATTTCGAATTGTTTATTCGTTTGTTCTGCCTTGTATAATTTGTTGTTTTGCTATTTGTTGTTCAACTTGAATGAACATTGGGCTTCTATGTTCAAATTTTATGGTTCTTTTTTCTTTGAAGGAAGAAAAACTTCCCTTAACAGATACTGTTAAAATAATAAAAAGATGAATCACAGACTGGGAAACATTATTTATGAGTCATCTTGATATATTCTGTGTTTTGGGTTATAGTCATTCTAACAAGTGTGTAGTAGCATCATCTTTAACTTGCAATTATCTAGTGACATATGATGTTTAATATCTTTTCATATGATGGTTTGGTGTTTGTATATCTTTCTTTGTGAGGTGTCTGTTCAGATATTTTTTCATTTTTAATTGGGTAGTTTGTTTTTGCAGTTGAGTTTTATGTCTATTTTAGATAAGAATCTTTACCAAATATTTGTTTTGCAAAAATTGTCTGCTTGTCTTTAATGTTTTATTATTTTCAGTGTTTGGATTTTTGCTTCTTTTGCTGAATTTGTTCCTAATTTTACTTTTTTGATAGCTTTTCTAAAAGAGATAATTATCTTGATTTCCATCTTCAGAAAGTTCATCGTTAAAGTAAAGAAATGCTACAAATTTTGCATGTTAACTTTATATCCTGCAACTTTACAGAATTTACTTATTTCTATCAGGTATTTCTGTGAAATCTTAGGATTTCTTACATATAAGGGTATATCCCCAGCAAACAGCAACCGTTTAACTTCCTCGCAATATTGTTCCTTTTCTTTCTCTTGACTTAACTACTCTGGAAGGGGCTTTTAGCATTATGTTGAACAGAAGTGGCAAGAGTGAGCATCTGCTTTGTCCCAGATCTTAGAAGAAAGAGCTCCAAATTTTTCACCACTAGTTTATTGTTTGCATGGATTTTACTATATGCACCCTTTACTGTGTCGAAGCACATTTCTTCTATACCTAGTTTTGATTTTTTTAAAAGTCAAGACATGATGTTGAAATTTGTCAAGTCATCATATGCTTTTTGTCCATTCTATTAATGTGGAGTATCGCATTTGCAAACTTGTGTGCATTGAACCCTCCTTGCTCCCAGAGCAAAAACCACTTGACAAAGAATTATACTCCTTTCAGTGAGCACTCTCTATGGGGACACTGCTTGGGTCTCTACTCTCTGCATTTCAGGGCAGCATTCCTTAGCAGCCCCTGGTGTAGCCTAGCTCAACCTGTTGCTCCAGAAGGTGTAAACCATAAACTATCATGGATCTGTGTGGTGCTTGTTCTGCCAGATATGCAAAATGCAAGAGCCATGGGGCATGACTTGACCTAGATTTCAAAAATGTTTTAGATAGACTGGGTGTATAGGCAGAGACATGTCTTGGGGCTAGAGCCACTACAGAAAGCCCTCCCAAAGGGCATAACCTAGAGAAATCATAGGGGAAGAATTGCCATTAAGACCCCAGAACTGTAGAGCTACTAAAGTGAAATATCATTCTGGGAGAACTGAAGTATGGGATCAACCCAGCAAGCCAAGGAGTGAGGCTTCCCCAGGACTTGCTTCAGCGTGTCTAGGTTTGGGTACATGTAATGAAAGATAATTGTGGAGTCTTAAGGTTTACTGTTTTCTTCCCTGTTGGCTTTACGCTGATTCGGGAACTGTTACTCCTATCTTGGCTTTTCTCCCTTTTGAAATGGGAATGTTTATCCTACTCCTGGTCCACTTCTGTCTTTGGAAGTAGGCAACTTGTTTTAATTTTACAAGCTCACAATTAGAGATAATTTTCCAGAGGATGAACTGCATATTGGTCTCAGCTATATCTGATTTAAATAAAACTCTAGATGTTAGACTTTTGCATTGATGTTGGAATGAGTTAGGACTTTGGGGCAATGAAGATGAAATGGATCTACTTTGTACATAAGAAAAACATATGTTTGGAAGGGCCAGGAATGGCATACTATGGTTTGAATGTTACCTCCAAAACTCACTGAAATTTCATTGTTATTATTTGTAAATAGGTAGGACCTTTAGCAAGAAATTAGATTGTGAGGGCTCAGCCTTCATAAGTATATTAATGCTGTTATTAAGGGCATTTAAGTATTTAGTAATGACTACAGTGGATTTTTATGAAAATAAGTTCCACTTTGTATGTTGTCTGTTAATCCTCTGCCTTCCATTGTAGGATGATGCAGTATGAAAGGCCTTGTCAGATGCTTGCATCATGCCCTTGTACTTCCCAGTACTAAAATCACATGAACTTCTAGAGAAAGTACTATAAGATGTAGGGAAAATAAAGATGTGAATAAATCTCAGCAGCCATTAAGGCTTGACTTCTCACAAGTGAAAATTCTAAGACCTGCTCAAGGCTCAGATGATCCTTAGCATTTTTAGTAATAATGTGTCTTTTAAAATATGTTTGTTTGTTTGTTTTTTAATTCTAAAAAGCAAAACAGAAAAAAGGATAGAAATGATACGGAATTTCAAAAAAAATAGTAGGAAATTAACACTAGTTAGTATATTGCATATTGTTGTCTTAGAAGTAGTTGTTCAGGTTACAAAATCAAGGCATAAAAAAATGATCAACCAGTCAGTGACAGCACAAATTGTTCTTTTTGATGAACAGAGATTAGTAGTATAGTTATCTATCTTGCATATGTATACATACATAGTTATATATATATATATAGATATATATATATATATATATATATATATATCTACATACATATAATCTTTTCCTTTCTTCTTTTTCTCCTTTCCCCTATCCCAGTTTTTCTTTCCTTTTGAGCACTTTCTTTACCTTCCATTATTGCAATGTCTATTGTACATTTTAGATCTTATTACTCTTTCAGTTTTTTATGTTTATTATTATATTTTTTACACTAGGGAGACAATATGATATTTAAAAATGCGAGTTTGTTTTATTTCACTTATGAGTATGGTCTCTAGTTGCCTCCATTTACTTATAAAGGCTCAAGATTATCCTTTTTTATAGCTGAGTAATATTCCATTGTATAAAAAAATCACATCTTATTATTCATTCTGTGGTTGATGGACATTTAGGTTGTTTTCAAGATTTAGCTATTACAATTGTGCTGCTGTAAACATGGGTGCACATATATTGCTGTGTTATGATGTTTTCAATTCTTTTGTGAAAATACCCAGAAGAATAGCTGGATTGAATGAGAATTCCAATCCTAGTTTTTTGAGGAATCTTCACACTGATTTCCATAGTGGTTGTGCAGTCTATACTTCCACCAACAGTAGAGAAGTGTTCCTTTTCCACACAGCCCTGCCAACATTTGTTATTGGTTGATTTCTTGATAGCAGTCATTCTTTCTGGAGTGAGAGGGAATCTCAATGTTGTTTGAATTTGGATTTCTCAAATGACCAGTGCTGTTGAACATTTCTTCATGTATTTACTTGCCCTTTATATTTCTTTATTTGAGACGTGTGCGTTCATCTCAGATGCCCTTTTTTGGATTGGGTCTTTGAATTTGAGAGGCCTGATGTTTTTCAATTCTATATATGTTCTAGATAGAAGTTCTTTGTCTGAAGGACAACTGATTAAAATTCTTTCCCATTCTGTGGGTTTTCTTTTCACTCTTTTGGTGATTTATTTTAAAGTGTAAAAACTTTTTAATGAGATCCCAGTTGTTCATTCTTTGAAGTACTTCCCGTGTGATTTGCATTTTGTTCATGAACTCTTTGCCTACCTCTGTATGGCCATTTCACAATGTTGGATCTTTCTAACCAAGAGCAAGGGATATCTTTCCACTTTCTGACATCCTCTTCAATCTCCTTTTTTAGAGTACTGTAGTTTTCAATGTATAGGTCTTTTACATCCTTGGTTAGGTTGATTCTTAAATATTTCATTTTTTTGGATGGTATTATGAAAAGTGTCATTTCCATAATTTCTCTCTCAGTGAGTTTATTGTTTGTGGACAGAAATGCTATTGATTGTTGAGTGTTGACTTTGTATCCAGCTACACTGCTGAATTTGCTTATTAACTCTAGTAGTCTTTTAACTGATTTTTGGGGTCTTCTATGTAGAGTGTCATGGCATCTGCAAATAGCGATAATTTAACTTCTTCTTTTCTTATCCTTATTCCCTTTATTTCTCTGTTTTGATTAGTTGTTCTGGCTAATGTTTCCAGAACTATATTGAACCAGAGTGTTGATAGTGGACATCCTTGTCTTGTTCCTGATTTTAGAGTGAATGCTTTCAATTTTCATCTATTTAGTATAATGTTGGCTGTTGGTTTGTCATGGATGGCTTTTATCAGATTGAGGTAAAGATCATCTATTCCAAGCTTCTGTAGGGTTTTTATCATGAACAAGTATTAGACTTTGTCAAAAGGTTTTTCTGTGTCTATTGAGATGATCATGTGACTTTTGTCTGGCTCTGGTGATGTGGTGTATTACATTTATTGATTTGCATTTATTAAACCATCCCTACATTCCTTGGATAAAACCCACGTGGTCATGATGTACAATCTTGATGATTTGCTGCATTCTATTTGTTAGTATTTTATTGAGAATTTTTACATCTATGTTCATTAGGGAGATTGGCCTATAGTTCTCCTTTTGGGTGGGTCTTTCTCTGGTTTTGGTATCAGAGTAATATTTGTCTCCAGGAAAGAGTTAGGAAAGATTGCTTCCTTTTTAATTTCATTGAAGAGTTTGAGGAGTATTGGTATTAAATCTTCTCTAAAATTCTTGTAGAATTCAGTTGTGAATCCTCAGGATCTGGGCTTATCTTTGTTGGTAAGGTTTTAATCACATTTTCAATTTCAGTAGCTGATATTGGGTTATTCAAAATTGTTATATCTTCTTGATTCAGCTTTGGTAATTTGTGTGTTTCTCGGAATTTGTCCATTTCCTCTGTGTTTTCCACCCTATGTGAGTAAAGATTTTCAAAGTAGGTATTCATGGTCTTTTGAATTTCCATGGGATCTGTAGTAATTTCATTGTTTTAATTCCTTATTGTACGAATTTGACTTTCTTCTTTCTTTCTCTTAATAAGGTTGGCCAACTCTTCGATTCATTAATTCTTTGTATTGTTTTCTTAGTCTCAATTCCATTAATTTCTGCTCTGATCTTTATAATTTCCTCTCTTCTATGAGCTTTGGGCTTGACTTGCTCTTCTTATTCTAGAAGCTTGAGGTGTAGCATTAGGTTGTTTATTTTTGCTTGTTCTGTTTTCCCGACGTGACAATTCATTGCTATATATTTCCCTCTTAGGACCACTTTCATAATGTTGTTGCATACTTTATAGACTACAGTATAGTGCATACAAAATTTTTGTATGCTCTGGGATACCAAAATTTGTGTGTGTCACTCTATTATTATGTTTGTTTTATTGTGTTGGTTTGGAATGGACCCTGCAATATCTCTAAGGCCATCTGTATAATAAAGTCCAAGGAAACAATTCAAGTTGGTTTATCTTGGCCAACTATTCCAAGTAGGATCTAATCTCTAAGACAGCAGGAACATTTCCTCAACTAAAAAATTCCAGGAAGACAGTGGAGCATAAAGAAGAGAATAATTGCATAGAGAGACTCACCAGGGAGACCAGTATAGCTGTGGCTTCTGGAAACAGGAAGAAAGAAAGGCAGAAGATGCCACTGTTGTCCCTAGGGGCCTGCTCTGGGGGCGTGGGGGACTATGGCAGTTTTTGTGCTGAAGACCTGACAGCCCAGGAAGCCACTGACTCATCAGAGTTTCCTTTAACATTCAGTCCAGTGTGTGACTCGCAGCAGCCTACTCCGAGCAGACACCAGCACCTTCAATCACTGAGGTAACTCTTAGCTTTTGCCACTGTGGGTTCCCAGAAAGAGAGATTCTGCCACCTCCAACCCCAGAAGGCATTGTTCTGTGCCATTTCCCCCAATCACAAGCATACCTAGTCACCAAGTAATGCTCAAGCCCCAGACCCTCAAAGGCAGCCTGCCTGTTCCTCAGCAGAGGAACCCCTACTTGCAGGAAGCAGGCGTATCCATACACCATGCTGTAGTTCTCACTTTCATATTCCCCTATTCTGGATTTTAACTTTTGGCTGTTCCATAAGACCTGTGTCTCACAAACCTTTACCAGTTATGCTGTGGGGAGTTCCTGTGCCAGGACAGCAGTACTACTACCTCCCCAAACCTGGGAGCCCCAGTCCCTCCATGAGCACCTGACTCCAATGGCCATTCCATGAACTCCATGTGACAGTGCATCCAATGGCTGTGTAGCTATCCCCATAAGCACAAATATGAGCCGGCACCAAGAAGCTTGCATTCTGCCAAGAATTCCTGGTGGGAGAAAAATCAGACCAGGGATACCTTAGCAGCTACTACCATGAGAGCATCCCAACAGTCCTCCCTGTCTTACTGCATGCACCACACCCTTGCCCATTGAGGACCGTGAAATCATCAGCATCGCTGACTCAGGTAATGGAGCTGCGCATAAATTGAGGAGCTGTGCCTCCATTAGAATCAGACTCATCACCCTATCCATCACAAAACAAGTTTTAATACAATTAAGACTGAAACATCAGGTTATCTTTTCTGGACATAATAGTATAAAACTAAAATAACAACAAGAAGAAAACCAAAAGGTTTACAAATATGTGGAAAAGAAAGTACACTATTGAATATTCAATAGATCAAGGTAGAAATCAAAAGAGATAATACCTTAAGATAAGTAAAAATGATGCATAGAGTGCCAAGCTGTTGTGATAGAGCAAAAGTAGTGCTAAGAGGAAGGTTTATAGTGATAACTACTTACAATAAACAAAAATAAGAATCTCAAAAAACAAAAGTAACTTTATACCTCAAGAAAAATAACAAACCAAGCCCGAAGTTAGCAGAAAGAAAGAAGCAATAAAGATCAAAGCAGGAATAAATGAAATAGTGACTAGAAAAGAAATACATAGGAAAAACAAAACAGAGTTGATATTTTGGAAAGAAACAAATTGACAAAACTTTCTTAGACTGAGAAACTACGCAGGAAGACAAATACATAAAAATAGCTATGTAAAGGAATCATTACAACTGAAATTGTTATTGTCCAGGGTCTGAACAGAATCCCCAAAGAGAAGATGGAGATCTCAACTCAAACAACCCAGTAGATTCTCAAGTCAAATCCAGGAAAAAGAATTTCAGGACATGTTAGTGGAAGGCAGAGGCAGATTTACTAAGCAGAGTTAGAAAGTAAGGGAGAATAAACAGGAAAGAAGTCACTTGAGCAACATAAGGGGTCCATTCTGCTGAAGGAGTTTAAACTGGTCCACTCACAGAAGCAGAAAGCCATTTTTTTGTGGAGTTGGTGGGGATCCTGAGGATTGAATCTAGGGTCTTCTCACTAAACTACATCCCCAGTTGTCCCCTTCATTTTCAATTAAAAAAATTTTTTTTGTGACAAGGTCTTGTTAAGTTGCTAAATTGCCTAGCCTGGGCTTGAATTTGAATTTGTAATCCCTCTGCCTCAACTGTCTAGAGTGCTGGGATTACAGGGGTACATGTCCACACCTGGCTGAAGTTAGAGTCATAGGCTAGTTGAAATAGGCCAAGTTCTGGTAGATCAATATCTCAGTTTTTGTTTTCTAGTTCCTCAGGAATCCTGTGGCATAGTGACAATTTGTTTCTCATGAGATGATCACTCTTGCTTGGAGGTGGTGCCCTACTTACTGTTATTGGATACTTGCTTCTATTTGGGGGAGGCGATCTCTTCATGGGGTAGTGAGCAAGGCTCTGCTTTTCCTGGAACCTGAGGTGATTGTAGGTTTGGATACTTCTTGGCATCAACTCAGGGGTTTGGAACTGTGTGTTGTAAAATGCTGGCAATTAGTAGTTGGTGCAAATCCTGAAAATTATTTCAGTTGCTCTTATCTTGGTGTCCTCAGTCTTGAAAGGCAGTGAGATATAATAAATAAATTTAGGGCTAATAAATCTGGAACTACAGACTTTGACTTTGACTTTTAACTAATTTGACTAATTAAAATGCCTATGTGCAGAGCTGAGCAAAGATCTGACCCAGAGTTGTAAGATAAAAAGGGAGACAAAAAAATTGAATTTCTTCATCTTCTATGTATATTTCTTCTGTCCTGCCTCAAAACCACAGAAATAAGAAAGATCATAAGAGACTACAATGGATAAATACATGCCAAAAAATTGGATAGCCTAAAGAAATAGATGTTTCTAGGCAAATGTAATCTACCAGGATTGAAAAATAAATATAAAATCTGAACAGAATGATAAGTTTTGAGATTGAATCAGTAATAGCAAGCTTTTCATCAAAGTAAACTTGAGGACCTGATAACTTCTCTGCAGGATTTTATTAAATATTTAAAGAACTAATATTCAATACTTAAGCTTTTCCAAAATGTTAAAGAAGAATACTTTCAAACTTATTTTATGAATCTAGCATTGCTTTGATACCAAAGTCACACAAGGATATTATAAGAAAAGAAAATCACTAATCCTAGTGAACACTGAAACAAAAATTCCCAACAAAATGCTAGCAAGTCAAATTCAGCACACATTAGAAGGATCATTCATCATGATTAAGTGTAATGATGTAAGGATGGTTCTACAGTCACAAATAAATATATGTGATACACCACATGAACAGATAACTAGTGAAAAATAAAAACTATATTATCATCACAACAGATGCACTAAAAGCATTTGCAAAAATTCAACATTCCTTTATTATAAAACTTTCATCAAATTAGATATAGAAGGAATGTATCTTGATATGATAAAAAAGTCATGTATGAGGTGCCAGGGATTTAACTTAGTGGCTCAAGTGCTTGCCTGGTAAATGCAAGGTTGTGAGTTCAATCCCTGGTACAAAAAAAAAAGTCATGTGTGATAAAACACACAACTAATATACTTGGTAATGAAAAGTGGATAGTTTTTCCTTTAAGATAAAAAAAAAAGTAAAATGCATCCTTTCTTTGTTGACAGATGACATGATAATTCATATGGAATTGCCACCCTCAACTCTGCTATTACCATAAAACTTTTAAAATGAATAAGCAGACTCAGTAAAGCGGGAGGGTAGAAATATTCAACACACAAAAGTCAGGTGCATTTCTGTATATCAATAATAATGAACCCCATAAAGGGACCAAGAAAATAATGCTGTTTGCAGTATTAAAAAATTTAAAAAATTTAGCCAGGATGATTAAAAAATTCGTAGATTGAACTACACAATACATTGATAAGGGAAACTGAAGAAGGCACAAATTTGCCAACTTGCCCCATGTTCAAGAAAGGTAATAACATAAAATCAGACACATACACTAATGGAACAGAGTGTGGAGTCAAAAAACAAATCCTTGCATATATAGTCAATTTATTTTTGTCAAAGTCACCAAGAACACACAATGTAGAATTGCAGTCTTGTCAATATAAGATGTCAAACAGCTGAATATTGATATACAGAAGAATGAAAGTGGATCCTTATTTCAAAGCATATACAAAAAGCAACT
>RJWT010012326.1:0-22560 GCA_004365215.1 Cuniculus paca
ATAATTTATAATAAAATTTTTCCTGAAAATTTTTATTGTCCTGAGTTTTACGTCTTTAGGGATCAAACTCACAACCTCATGCTTGCCAGGCAGGTGCTTATGCCACTGAGCTAAACCCCTGACCAATCTACTGTTAATATAACAGAGGGAATTTTTTTCTAAATAACGGACATTATAATAAATTATGTCAAACCTGTTTAGATAGAGGAAGATGTTTCTAAATCATGATGATATATTGTGATAGGTAAAATAATGCTTTCCTCCAGAGATGTCCATATCTTAATTCCTGGACACTATGAATATGTCATCTTAGGTAGTGCTGTGGTTTGGGTGCTACGGAATCATGGGATTGGAGACTTGGTTTCCAAGGTTGAGGTACAGGGAGGTGACTGGACATCTAAAAAGTGGGGCCAGGTGGGAGGTTCGTAAGTCACTGAAGCCATGAAATGGTTCTTTTGCAATCCCTTGGAAGTTCTTGCAAGATTGGTATAAGAGCAGCACGCCTGACTCCACCCAACTTTCTGCTCCTGGCTCTAGATGAATCACTCACTTGCTACTACATGAGCTCTTGCCATTGCTATCTGCCAGGAGGTGACACACAGAGCCTGAGCTATGCTGCTTGGACTCTGGACCTCCAGCACATGAGCTAAATAAACCTCCTATCTTCATAAGTCGTTTGTGTCAGGTATTTTATTATAGTGATGAAAAGCTGACAAATACACGGCAAAGAGAAATTAAGGTTGCAGGTGGAATTAGGATTGCTAGTCAGCTAACTTAAAGTAAGGAAATTAACTTGGATTAGTCACGTGGACCCAATATAACCACCAGAGTACACTACAGTAGAATGAGGTTGGGGAAAACCACCAGACTGATGCAGTGTAAGAAGTGGCACTGCCCTCAGGCTTTGAAGGTAGAGGAAGGAAGCCACACAATAACGTGTGTAAGACACTCTAGAAGCCAAAAAAGACAAGTAAACAAATTCTCCTCTACAGTCTCTAGAAAGGAAATCCAGTTCTGACTATGCCCGGATTCTGTCCCAGTGAGACCATATAGCTCAAACCACTATATCTGTGGTAATTTGTTAGACAGCAGCAGTAGAAAATTAATATATATTCTTTCCTTCGTCTTATAAAATGCAGTAAGTATAACCTTAAAAACAGTAGAAAACCATTACAATTTACCAGTCTGGCCTCCAAGCAGCCATACAGAAGCACACTTACAAAAGACTGCCACGCCTATGCCTTAGGCAGTGCAGGTGAACCTTTCAGAGCTTCCAGTGACAACAAAAGCCTGCCTAAGCCTGCTGCGCACTTGTGCCACAGGTTCGCCACCACTGCCCAAGGGTGTCGTGTAGTTTCCATGTGCTCTTTTGGCAATGAAATGTTCTATAATATTTTCTATCTATTCCTACTCTTCATATACTGTGAATGGCTTTGCTCTCCTTACCCTCAGCATCACTGACTATCCCTGTCTCTACTTTTCTTCCTCTCTTTATCTACCCTTTCAATTCTTTTCAGTTATTTTTGTTCACACCATATCTGCTAAGCCTCTTAGCACTTTCATAAAGACTGGTCTTAAATGCACAAGGTTAGTCAATGTCTTTTCTCCTTGTCTGCAAATCTACCAATCAGCATATAATATTCTGTGCATCTCAGCTCTTTTCATTGTTGCTGACTATTCACTGGTGGTTTTTAAAAGATATTTCTCTCTCTACTTGCAATCTCAACATCAAATTCTTCTGTTTGAAGACTATGTATATTTACTCTATTAGCAAACTAGAATAGAAGAGCAGCAAAGATAATGATAATATGTTACACACTGATTGCTATAGGCAGCAAAGATAAATGTCAATGCAACTGCATATTCATTTTATCTACACACAGGAAACCCACCTTACCCCTTTCTCTGTATGTTCTCAGCAAACATTTAAGATGGTAGGGAAAATAAGTGCTTAACCTCCTGATGTGAAAATTATATTAAGTGGAGAGAACTAAACAAAGGCTTATATAGCACCAGAATACATAATAATACATACTTAATCTACAGTGTATTTTCTTAAAACATCTGCCTCCAAGACATTAAAGGCCATCAAATACTCAAACAGTTACAAACATTGCTAGACTAAGAGGTACAGGATGACAAAATTATGTCTTACTAACTCTTGCTTTCTTGCTGCCCAGAATTGTTTAATGTGAAAGAATTATTTTAACCTTAAAACAATGTAATTCCAAATACACTGACCTTTGCAATGTAACAAGACTCAAAAATATGAGCATCACAAAACTGCAAAGATGAAATTTTATAATGTTAGGCTCTCTTTAAAATCTGTTTAATATTCATCACACACAAGTCTGCTGGGCAGCAGTATATGCACTATAGGTATGCATGTGTGTATCCTGAATTACAGCCACTCTCTTAATTTCAGCTGACAACTACCATGGCAAAGCGCGAGATGTACATATTGGAATACAGACTTCTTTAACACAAAAACGTTTAAACATATAATAAAGCTATTCAACTTAAGAGTTACAGAATTATTATAATGTGAAAAGCATTTATTTACATAATTATATTTAAATGTACTGAATACTGTATCAACAATAAAAAATTTAAACACCCCAAAAGGTACTATTCATGTATTTTAACAGTTCTTATCTTTGGCTCATTTCCTTTAGTTTTATAAGTTTAACATATGTAAAGTCATAGCATGGGGAGGGGTTTGTTATCCTTTTTTTGTTTTTGTGGTTGTTGTTTTGTCTTGTTTTTTAGTTTTTGGAGACAGTGTCTCCCTATGTAGTTCAGGCTGGCCTTGAACTCACAATGTAGGCCAGGTTGGCCTCAAACTCACAGGGATCCTCCTGCCTCAACCTTGAGTGCTGGGATTACAGGTGTGCACCACCACTCCCAGAAAGACTGTTATCTTTTGTCAGTTAAAGTTATATCTTTTTAGCTGGGCATGTTGGCACATATCTATAATATCAACACTCACGAGGTTAAGGCAGGAGGATCACCACATATTCAAGGCCAACCTGGGTTAAATAGTGAGTTCAAGATCAGCCTGAACTACATAGCGAGACCCTCTCAAAAAAATAAAAACAAAGTTTTATCTTTTAAATACTGTAACAACGGTGAAACTATATAAATCTCCCATTTTGAATTTTCTACAAGAAATGTATAGAATTATATGGTATTTCACGAGCTCTGAAAATTCATTTATAATAACGACTGCATATCAAAGGGTCAAAGATATAAGAGAATGCATAAATAACTCAAAAAATGATTCAATAAAGCAGAATATGAAAGACTGATTTTTAAATAACTTATAATTTTAAAAATTTTATTTAGAAATCTTATTAGATCTTCTAATTAAACATTTTTAATTAAACTATTGAAAAAAGTAATTTTAATGTTAAAAGTTAAAAGAACAATTAACTGACACCAAATTCAGAATTTTATAAAATATTTTCATGAATCCAAACAATACTGCCCATAGCAAACTTTTTAGTTAAACTGGTCTTTATTGAGTGACCAAGAACATAAATACTACCTGTGGCCCAAATATATGATATAATTTTATGATATAAAATACACAGAAAGTATTTTAGAATTCATGAAATGCAATCAACTTCCATGTAAGAGCTGAATTCAAAACAACTTGAAACTGCTATCAGTTTGTTTCTGAGAGCTTACTCGACTTGGAAAACTGCTTCCTCCTTGATAATACACTGGTTTCAGTTTTGTATAAAGATTCATTATAAACTACAGTGTTTCCTAACTGTAAAATATAGAATATTTTATTAACTCCATTTCCATCCTTTGTAAACAGCCATGACATGACAATCTATCACTTTAAAACTAGATTTAAATTTCAAGTATTTTTCCTATGGTTGGCTACCAGTTACTTTGGAGATGACCTAAAGTGATTATCTAACATAGTTTACAAAGCAACCATTTTCTTAAAACTTAACTAAATGATATTATAATATTACCCGCTCATCCTGATCAACAGTGAAAACAAAACACGTGAGCCCAAGCTCTCTGGCGCTCCAACTTACACAATCATGTCATAGCGTTTTAGAATGAGACACCAGTTTTATTCTTCTCGTAGGAAGACTAATGGGGAAGAGGAAGCCTTAGAGTTTTTTGAGAAGACAAGGAAAAGGCAGATGTCAATGGCTATCATTTGAATTGCGGCAAGGCAGAACTTACTGAAGGAGCTGCCAGACAATTTCAGAAAGGGCATTTTAAGAAAAAATAGAATGACATTAACAGGATATGGATAAAAAGGTGATAGCTTTAAAATAAGCTGTCAACATCTTTGCAAGTCATGTGTTGGTTCTTCCTAACTTTAGAATGAAACAAGTTATTTAATATCTGTGCGTTGGTTTCTATAATATAGGTACAGTAAAAGGGTACAGCTAATTATAAATTTGCAAAGAAAATTATGACTATTAAAGTGCTTACCACGGTGCCTGGCACAGAGTGAGAGTTCCCTATGCTACCAATATACTGATCATCTTCATTTCAAGGGAGGTTTGACAGGCTTGCAGAGTATTTTCACGGAAACCTCACACTGGAATTTCTACCTTGGTGACAGAAAGAAATCTTTGGAAAGAGGAGGACATCAAATTTATCCATCTCTCTATAAACATTTATTAAGTATGTATTAGATAACTAGTCATGTAGTACTATGAAGTAAGATACTGTACTGCCGTCCAATAAATTTTCATATTAGCTAATTAATGAAGGAAAATGAATACATGGATAATAAGACTGGGAAGAGAAAATAATTAAAACATAATATTGAACTGTTTGAGATTAAGGATACCTGCAACACCATTTAAAAAGAACTCTCTGAATGCAAGGCGAGATAAAAATTTCATACTGGGAGGTAGATTTTAAAGAATTTTAAAGTAACATGATGATAGTCTAATTTATTCTATCTCTATATAAAAACCTAACGAGAGGACTAGCATACAGGTATGTTACACAACCACTGAATTAGTGGATCACTAAAAAGTTTCCCTTCCTTCTTTTATCCTCATCCTCTTTCCACAAATGTTTACTGAAAACTAAGCGGGCAGTGAACAGTAGTTAAGTGGTAAAGTACTTGCCTAGCACGTGCTAAGGCCCTGGGCAAAATTCACAGTAGTAGGGGAAGAAAAACAGAAGATAAGGACTATACCCCATGCCTACTCTGATGACTGGAACTTTACAATTTCAGAAGAAAACTAACCCAGCTTATATCACCAGCACTGCTTTCATTTTTTTGTAGATTGTTTCCTCACTGCAACTCAAAATAATGTATAGTTGCAAGACTGCATCAAATTTATACACTTGTTATATTTTGAACACGTATTCATATGAGAAGCATGTATCCCTAAGCTGCATTCTGAAAGATCTAGTCTCTTAAAATGCACTAAATGAAAGAGTTTAGGGACCTGAAAAACTATAATTTTAGAATTGCACATGACCTCTTAGTTTTAAGATATCTTACAGTCCTACCTGATCAGAAAAAAATAATCCTGGTTGGGTAAAAAAGGAAAGTAAGGATAATTCAAAAGTAGTTTGGGGTCAGAAGAAAATACCTAATCTCCACCACAAGGCAGTGTGAGATTTATAAAAACATGTAACCTCGGGCAATTTTTGAACCTTCCCAGGTCTCAGCTTCTCCATCTGTAAAATGGTAGTAACATATAGATAGCGCTTACCTCAAAGGGTTGCTCTGAAAATGTTCGAGTTAATAACAGGTAAAATCACTTAGTAGAGTGGTTATCACACTGTTTATTATATGCTGTTCCACTGTGGAAGCATTTTGCCAATACCTGCTTAGTGAATGGTATACCCTGACCAAAGTAAACCACAGCTCTAAAAGAGGGAGTCTTCAGAAGCAGAACCATAGATCAAGCAGTTGGTCACAGAACTGTGTTAGAACAGTGACCTACGTATGTAAAAGAGACAAGAGGTAAAACAAAGGCCACACTAACTATGCATTTAATTTTAAACAAAAATATAAAAGGAGGGAAGAACTAATTCTATATACAACAAAATTTAGGTAACTTCCTATAACTTCAATTGTTCAAACAAAAATGACGTTAATAATAGTGTACTTCTCATGACACAGAATCTGGAGCCCCATCAATGGTTTGTTCAGCTTGCATAAGTCACAACTGATTGGACACAGTCCCTGTGGGCATGCCATTTCATCCAGACTGGACGGTTCATTAGTCATAATTACTATAACTGTACAGCAGAGACTGCAGTTTTATCTCATCATACATCTTTGATCAAGCTGCTTCAATTCTGCTCCATCAGCATATGAAGTTACATTATTGGAGCTTTTTATTTTCCAATCGGTAATTAACATGGATTATGCTTTTTATCAAAATGTGTATTTGGTTTTCATCTTGAACAGTGAGGGCCCAAATCTGACCACTGTTTGACCTCTGCTATTACAAAGCCACCTAAACACCACAAATCTTCTAATAAAATTTAGAATGTTACAGAGAAAATTAAACAAAGAGAAGAACTGACCTGTGTTAAAAGCATAAGATGATTGCACTTATCTAAATTGAGACTAACCATATTTGCTGCAGCTTCTCATGAAACATTAAATCGCACACTAGAAGAACACATCATACATATTTATTGTTTTGCACTGTCACTTTCTAAAGACTCATGCCACAATTAGTGTTTTTCTTAAAATATAAGCTAAATAAAGAAATTTCCCATGAAGCTTGAAGACAAAGTAATGTAGAAGATTGCTCAAGAAGGTTAAAGAACAGATGGATAATAGATTTCACTGAACACTAAAGCATAACACACTTACTTCAGAAAAGAAAATGTTGCCAAAACATGGTTCAAATGTAAAATACTGAATAAAACTGGTGTGTCAGGAATTTTCTTCTCCCAAGTTCTTTTGGAGAACAATAGGGGACTAAAAGGCCTGTCTCGCTATGTTTTTGTCTCAGTATTTTCACTGTAGGCTGCATGAACAATCATAATCGACAGTTACATGCAGGCACGGAGGCTGCAAAGATCCCAGAGTAATTAGTGTTGTCTGAATGCAATGACATCTGTGTTCTCATGGTTCTCGAGACGTGTCAGCCCAGTAAGATGTATATGAAAAAATATGACAAGCATTGCAAATGCCCTTCTGAAAGGTCTTCCACTTTGGGGAAAAGCTGAAGAAATAACACATGTCATCTTCTTTTTGTAAGCAATATATTTAAGATTAAAAGAGCTAAAAAGATCTTTTTCAAGTCATTCATTCTCTTTCTGTAACTATAAAGCATTTGCTTGGAATACAGCAATGTGCTGTGATAAAAACCTGTAAATTTGCTTGTTTTTAAAACTTTCTTAACACAAATGATTTTTGTACAGTGCAAATGTATGTGCCCATTTCTACAAGTGACACAAAAGCCACGTCTTATTAATATTCCTTGATATATTTACATTTTAATCTAAAAATAATAATCTCAGTATTAGAAATAAAATAGTTTATAATTTGTGGTTAAATGGCATAGAATTATGTTTTCATTTTTCTAACAACAGTCTGCCGAATTGATTGCATTACAGTCTTTGTTTTAGGGCACCTAATGCTTTTGCCTCCTGGTGTCTACTGCTGAGCCGTCTCTCCACACTGTAGCAGTATGTCCGAGCACTTGCTCCAAGAAAGACATTAGTCATCATTAACAGAAGCACTGACACCAAATCTAAGTGCCTCTCCACAATGACCAAGTGGCAATCATCTTTCTCTTACACTGTCACTGCTGATTAGGATTTTCTTTCATGAAAATTTAATTTGTCCCCTTTCTGCAGCTTTTTTTTCATACTTGAAAAAACAATGTATTCAAGGAATGATTACAAATGAAGCAAAAGAAGCTCTACCTATAATATACCTAGAGATACGGAAGGTGCAAGATCCTCAGGTTAAATCTTTTGTTTAATCCAATGGAAAAATACAGTTTAAGTCAGTGACTACTAAACAGCTGAAGAAAATGATCTTTAAAGGAATCTTGCTTTAAGAATCTGTAAAAGGTAAGTAAAGGATTTGAATAAGACCTCCTTAAATATTAATTACATAACCCCAACTTCTTTAAGACTGTAACACTCAAGTTACCCTTCACTAGATTTCAAATTTGTATTCCCTATTACCTAAAGAAAGGAAGATACGTGCATTCACACAGACAAGTCACTTCGTCACTCCACTTAAGTGTCTGTACCTTCCCTGTGAGCTAACATGCTACTTTTTTCTTTTCTGGGTTTTGTTTTGTTTTTTTTAAAAGGGCTTTGTAGATGCACTGGACAAATGGAAATGATTCATGTGGCCATGCGGGATACTGCACAGCTAGATGACACCACAAACTTAAACTCTGGTTCTGTACAATATCACAGCATTAAACAAGATATCATAACGATAAGTTATTTAAGGAAGTTTTAAAAAACATTTACTTTTCTGTTTTATTTCATTTTGTTTAAAGCTTTTTGAAAAATGTAAGCATTTGGTAATTTGCAAAGATCCTGGTACAACTCAAACTTCTACTTCCACTTATAAATATTATCATCTTCTTATATTACTTATGTATAGCAACAAATTTGAGATAGGTTTAAATTCAAAATATCTTAAAATTATCTTTATTTCATTTTAGTACTAGAATACTTTTAGTCAAAACCTGTTACACTTTATTGTTCTCATGAACATAAATTGTATCTTCTTTAAATGTAAATCCACATGAAATGCTTTTAAGGTAAAAATCACCAGCACTTCTTTTAAATTCAGAAGTAACCATAATTTATCAGGCTTTAATTATTAAACCCAGCCCTATTCCTGATTACTTTACTATGAAAAATAATATGAATTTAAAGGTCAAATAGCAACTGTTTAGCTGCATTTACAAATGGTTCAAGCCCCCACCCCCTGACACTGGTCTACAGTTAAAACATTTTAGGGGAGAGTAGGAATTTAAATGGATTTTGAGAGGCAATTCCTGTGACTTAAATTCTATAACAGGGATATGTTGGATTAAATAAAGAACTAGTCTAAGATAAAAGCAAAACTATATCATAGTAACCTAACATAAACATCATTTTAGAGCATGTTTACAAATAATTGGCTCATTTCCATCTGCAACTAAGGAAATAAGCTTCTTAAATTTGCACAAGCTCAAAAATTAAGTTTTGACTTTTAGAGTTGCACAAACCTAGCAAAATGAAGACTTTGAAAAGTTATTAATTGCTGACTCTGTTGCTAGATCTAGTACATGTTCAAGTAGAGAAGTTTAGCTCTATAACTTCCACCCCTCAACCTAAACCTCCAAGTCACTTGTCAGTTAAAGGTTGGGCAATTTATTGACTGCCTCTGGATGCATACTGTCAGTGCTGAAGGAAATATGAGGAGGGGCTGTCGCTACTGTTCTGGAGCTCATTGATAATGACATACCTGCCTCTGTCACCCATTACCCATACTACAAACTACTTAGACCTAACTGAAAAATCAATAGTCTACTTGCACTGGTTCCTGTGGCTGCCTCCTTTGATTGTCAGCTCCTGTCTAGGGTCAGCACTTACATGAAAGGGGCTGTGACTGCCTGATGCTTTCAGGACAACCTAACGATATGAAACTAGCCAACAGAACAGTAAATTCTGTCTCCCTGCCCTCCTCATCAATTAGGCTTTGACTAGGCTTGCCTGTAGAAACCTGACCTTTTAAGTTTAGGTGAATATGGACTAGCTGAACACACCATTGCCCTCAGCACTGAGCCAGGAAATCTACTGACAGGTTAAACAAAACAGAAGGTTGTAACTGTCATAATTTGCATTGCACTTTCACGCCAACAAGGGTGTTATCAGTAGGGGCAAGCCCTGGAACACGCAACTCCAGCACCCTTAAGCCACGCTACTCATAAATTTTCAAGTGAAGTGAGATAAAACAAATTCACAAATAGTAATGCATTTCTCATCTCTAGGTCTTTTAGGTTTGCACTTTGCAAACCAGCAGAGTATCCATCAACAACTCTCTTGGTGGTCACCTGGCACTTCTAACTGCATTGATGAGGAACTTCCAATGAACATGAAGGAAAAGTCAAAGTAACTCAACTATGCTAATTTAAATGCTAGTTTGGCCAGAATTTATAATATAGCAGATTGATCTACGTCTCAAAATGAGAACAATTAGATCTCAGTATGTTATCTTTTCTTGATCACTGCCCTTCCTCCAAAAATATCCACAAGCTCAGACAAATAATAAGTTATCACATAAGTGAAAGGAGGTGTTGAAATTACTTCCTACCAGGCTACTCTGATACAGCATCTTTTACAGTTTGAGAGAAAACTAAGAACATCTGTAAAATAAAAGATGTTAACACTTTTATGCTTGTCAGATCTTCTGATGAAAGTGCAATGCAAATTCTGATGAAAACAAGTGAAAAGCATGAGAAAGTAATATAAAACTTTCTTTTCCTTAGTGACTCATGTTTTGAGAACCACTTCACAGCTTGCATCTATCTTTAATATAATATGAACTGGGTAATATCATAGCTGCTTCAAGCAATAGAATTTCTCTAAGAAGAAGATTAGCCATTTTTAAAGTGAATTGTAAACTTCAACTTTCTTTGACTTCAAGAACTAATATTTAAGAATATCTAATCTTTATGAAAATATCCAAAACACTGAGTCTGTTCAACATTGCTGGAAAGAAAAGATAATTTGCCAACCTTGTTCATACTTCAGATAGACAGACAGACACAGATATAGTAATATATATAAATGTTTCTTTCAATAAATTTATGATCCAACCCCTATCAATAATTAGTATATTCTTAGAATTTCTTCCAAGTCACAACCTTGTCGTTCTTCACAACTGTTTCCAAAATACAGTATATAATTTTTGGCTTAAATCTAAAACTGTAAGTTTATTTTTATTTATGATTTTTTTTCCTTGATAAAAACTTTCATATACCCATGTTACAGCAGCGCTGGAAGGTTAAAGTTTCACAGAAAGATTTCTATTGAAATATACCAATGAAGATGTCAACAACAGTGATGTTATGGTTAAAAATAAAGGTTAGACTATTGTATTCAAGAGAGAGACAAGCGATCACTTAGTACAAACCCTTCATTTAGTAACTGAGAAAATAATGGGAAAACATGGTGCCTTGATCGAGGTCACCTAGATGACCACGCCAGGACAAAAATTCAGAGCTTTTCATTTCCTAGGTTGATGTTCTCTGTCAGTACTCTTGCACTGTCTGCTTTTATCTATCCAGATAAGCTACAGGAAAGGAACAACTTTGTATTTTTAAAAAATACACAGAATGATACCACTCATTTTAAATTGATACTATACTTTGTAGAAAGTTTAGATTCATTTACAGAAAAGACTAGATAATCTGGTGAACACTTAACCAAAACTTTACAATACAACAAATAACTGTTTGAAATAGAAAACCTAGTTAAGTCTGGCTGGAACTCTTTACTGACCCAATATGATGATTAACTGTGCATCTGGTAGCCTGCAGGTCCTTGGCATGTACCTAGCTGATAGCAGAGTGAAAAGGGCATGGATAGTGTCCGGTCCCAGCAAACAAATCACTTGAAAACAGTCACAGCCATAGATCAAAGATTTTCTACTCTATCTAGATTGATTTAAACCTACTAACTTAAGTTTTGTCTATAGAGAAATCCTGTTAGAAAAATAAGAGAATGACTTTTTAGGATCCAAAGATAAAGGAAGACAGAAAGGGAAAATTCAAAAAGAAAGAGACTGGAAGAACCCTAATATCAATGGGCCAAGACAGCTGTTTTATATCCTAGCTTTCTTTTGATAGCTAAAAGAGAAGTTTCCATTCCTTAGATCATCAAATATTATGCCATTTATACTACACATATGCCATTTAAACATAGATCACAGCCAGTGAAGGAGTTTTGTTATTGTTTAACTACTACAAGGAATCAGAGAAAGCCTCCCTGTACATCACCTTTACTCTAATCCATAACATCTGAAGAAAGAAAGAGGCTAGATTTTTAACATTTTTATTAAGAATAATACACATTCACTTAAAATGCCCTGTAATCTTTACAGAAGATAGATGCTAAATTACAACTAATAATATAGATGGAGCCCTGTAAGACCAAAGTATTTTAAAATAAACGAAGATGTTTTAAATGGTTGCTGTTTCTAAAATATAGCAAACATCTACTCAGAGGATATGTTTAACTGATAATTTTCAACATAGATTCACAAAATGTGTCATATGACCTGCCAGGCTTAGGAGTTGCACGCCAAAAAACAAAAATTAAAAAAAAAAAACCTGCTATGATACAAAAAAACTAGAGCATACTTTCAAGCCTTACATTTTTAACTAAGTATAGCTCAATACAGGCATACCCTCTATCAATAATCTTGTTCATCTGTTTTATCGATACCTGGCACTGATGACAAGCAATGGCAGAAATGCATGTGAGGAGGACTAAGAGTCCAAGAACCACACTGTACATAAGTAAAAAGTACTGTCCTCATAAATAAAGGATATCACACTTCTTTAAAACAGCAAGTCAACTTTGATCTTCTCTAGCAATAACGTCAGTAATGACTAATCCTGGTTTTCCTATCTTCTGGAAGTTAAAGACAGGCAAAATTTGGTTCTCCAGGTAGACATGTCACAAAGAATAATCCATGTGTTACACAACCATCTTGTAAATAGTTAAAAGAGTTGGCTCTACTGAATGTACCTTTTCATCTGAAGATTACAGTGAAAGAAGTTATGAAAGATAAAGTTATTCGGCAGCCAAATTTTAATATTTATCTCATATTATATTAATAAGTTTAAATTGCTTTAAAAAATTGAAGGAAAGGGAAAAGAAATAAGGAAAGAACCATACTCTAACTTTTTAGAATAATTACTTATATATCAAAATAAAAAGAATGTGATCTCTACAGTGCAAACATATGTATATTTGTAAGAAACAGAAATTATTTCTTGGTAATGCCAAATGACATATACCAACATAAATGAGAATATAGCAAGCTCAATGAGAAGCTTTTTGAAAACTCACTACATTAACTTGGATATTCATAAACTCATGTGCCCTGGCTCAACAATACAATTATATTTATTTTTCGTTAAGGCTAAAAGTTTCCTTACTTCCACTTTCCTCAGTGTAAGTTTTTTAACCTCTCATTGTATATTTTGGTAAACTCAAATTATATATAATTTAATGTACTACACATTGATACAGTTATTATTCAATTTGGAGAGAAAACCTAACAATGTATCATACTTTTAACTTCTTCATTCTCCTAAATAATACATGAATTATACATGTAAAAGTCTAATTAGGGGGCAAACATCACTAATCACATATATAATATTATCTAGAATACTTCAAGCGAACTTAAAATGTCCATGAAACAGAACTCATCCAAAGTACATAAAATGTTGTATTTTTTCAGTACAGTTTGATAGGTTTACTATATGCAAACTTTAAGCTATTGCTTTACCTGCTGTAACATCATCTTAAGCTCAAACGTTCAAATGAAAACAATACCCTTGGGATACCAATCAAAGAAATTACAAGTTTTTTTTTAAGGCTATTTTGTGAAAGAGAAAATAAACCTTGTTTAACAGCATGCCTGACCATTTAAAATTATTAATGACCATTTAAAATCATTAATAAGTACTACAGTGAACTATTCAAGGCAAACATTCAATTACTGACTATTCTAGATTGGTTCCAGAATAATTATCATCAATAGCTTACAGATAATCTCTGTGACACTTCAGAGTTTTCAAACATTGGGTCACTTGACAGAATAATAAAACAGTAACAAAAGAGAATGTACTTTGACTTAATATGCTGTGTAGAGCATAATAGTGACAAGAGATAAAATTTCTTATACATATGCTTCAATAAGTTTCATTAATACAGTAACAAATCATGTTTGGGCTACTTGCTTTTCTTTCTGTTTTTACTGTGATAGTCTTTTAATTCAGAGAATTTAATAGTGTGTTATTTTCCAATTTATAATCTGAATGAAAAGTTCTCTTAAAAAAGCAAGCATTTTTATAAGTACATCAGCAACTCAAGCACATAAAAACAAAAAACTTAGCAACCACATAGATGTTTCATACAGAGAATAAAAATATATACAGGTAAACATGTAGCCCTTTGTTTTCTAAAAAGTGTAAGTCCTCCAGAAAGGACTTTTTATAAAAGTAAACAATTTAATCATTCTTGAATGTCTCTAAGTTGTTTCCTGGAAAACAAAATTATATCTAAAATCTGTGTACTCCTTAGGAAAGTATATTGAAAGGCTGCATATTATTCCTACAAATAACAAAATAATAGATATTTTTTAAGTCTCATTAATCTGATAAAAAATGCACTGAAGTTTAACTTAGTAAATACATTCCTAAGTAAAGATCAGCAAAGTAGAACAATTTAAAGATTCTGCATTCCCTGGAAACACAAGCAGGATGGTGAGACGTACAGAAGCAGTGATTTCATCCATTGGTTTGGTTTTGCTTCTGAGAAACACAACATGAACTACTGACTCATTTCTTTTCAAACCCACACATTCCCTGCAGCAGTTCAATCTTCATCAGCATCGCAGGAATGTATAAAAATGACAGGCAAAGGACATTAGTTTTTTTTTTTCTCCCATCCTGATTTCCTATAAATGGAAGGCAGGACTCTTTCTCAAAACATTGAAGTATATATTAAAAAGAAAATATAACTGGGTTCCCCACATAAGACAGTTTCACAACTAGGTTATTTACTACATTTCAAGACAATTTTGAGAAAATTGAGTCCTGCATTGTTTTAGAATAAAATATCATAAAGTTAGCAGTCCAGCTTAATTGCCCATTATTCTTCAACTGGAAGTATTTTCACTTTTAAAAGTATTCTGTCCATTCACTGAAATATTTTAGCACCATTCTGAGCCTTTAGTTATGATTCAAATTTGATATGTAAAAGAGCCTCAAGTTAAAATGTCAATTTTCTTTTGAAAATATATTTACGTTTTAAATTTTCACATCTCTGTACTCAAAAGGGCTTCAATGAAAGAAAAAATTTGGTAATTCAAAGTTCATTTAATCATAATCAAGTAAAAACAATATAATTATTAATCTGGCTACTTATCTGGACCTTAAACAATTCACATTTCAAAAAAAAAATAAAAAACACCAGAGCAGCTCTTGTTGTAACCTGGCTCAACTTTGAAAAGAAACTGGGAAATTTTCAGACTAAAGCTTTAAATATGCACCCACTTCATATAACTAAAAATATGTCTACCTCGAACTATCACCTACATTTTTATAAAAATGTTCCTAGTGTGATGGTGGAAAGGGGAAAGACCAGAGGAGTCTGAAGGTTCTAGGCTGCCCGAAATCCAAAACAAAAAACTTCCCATCCCTCCCTGGTGATGTCCGCCTTCCCTTTTCAGGAAGGCAGGCAGCCCAAGGCCACAGCTCTGGGCAGCAGCATGCTGATGTTGGCAGAGCCTAAACCAAACAAACAAGCTGTTTAACAGTCAAATAAAATGTCCCGCAGCCTCCCTAATGAATTTGTCAAGGACCATCAGATTCCGCGCCCCCTCTTTTGCCTCATTAACTCAAGTATGATGAGACGGATTATAACAAGAGAATACAGATCAATCGGTCTGAAGACTTGAAGTGGCTTTTAGCCTCAGAGTTTCTTGCTCTCACTTGGTCTCCTGTAACAGAATAGGGTATCTGCGGCGCAAGGAGCTGCCACTTCGTTTTAATACACCACCAAGGAGCTGCTGATGGACTTCTATACTAACACACATAAAAGCGGAGGTGACAGGGGCTGTTCAATTATAGCCTCCGCGGATACCGTTTCCCCTGCAATTATTCCACCCGAGGAAGACAGGAGCCGCAAACACAGCTGAAGCTGCTCACGGGCGGAGGTAGCCCGGAGTGAGGTAGCGGGAGGGGCACGCATTATTTGCTGGAAGTGTTTAAGTTTATTGCTCGAATGATGTTTCTAATTAGTACCACGGCAATAAATTAAAGTCGCCTTTGTTTAACTGATTTATTATTTACTAGAGCATCTAACTTAGACAGGGTAAATTGGTAATGAATTGTTTTTAAATCAAAACATTTGTAACGTTTTATCATCTTTCAGCCTCCATGCTAACGTGGAGAAATGCGGGATCGCGGTGCGCAGCGCAGAGGAGCAGCGTCCCGGCGCGTGTGGAGGGAGCCTCGGGCTGTTTGCAAACACTCCCTCCCGGGCGCGCCTCAGGCCACTACTGCAAAGCAGAGGCCACGAAGACGCTGCCACTGAGAAGATGGGAGGGTCTGCTCCGCACCCCCCAGCCCCGCCGCCAGTCTCCGCCCAAAACCTGCCGCGGGAAGTTGCTCTGGACCCGCTCCAGCTGGTCCCCCTCCAGCTGGTCCCCCCACACCCCGTGGCACAGGGCCCCTCCTTCCCTGGTCACCTCCCCCACAGCACCAGTGGGACCCGCGGGGAAGAGCCGCGTGGGCAGCGGAGCGCGGCGGCCCGGTGCGCAAACCCGCAGGCGCCGCCGCCCAAGCCCCGCCACGCGAAGGAGACTAGCGTGCCCCGAGTTCCTGAGGTCCGCGCCGCTTACTTACAATTGTTCTTCCCAAGTCCTCGCCAGACACATCCTAAGCAATAAGTCCGGCTTGATTATAAAAAAGTAACCCGCACGTATTCTTTAGAAAGGGACTTTAACCATGACAGAAGAGAGCGACAAGCCGCCAGCCGTCCGCAGAGAGTAAAGAAGGCCCAGGAGTTCCAGGTGTTTGACACCAAGGAGGTGGAGGGAAATTAACTTTCTCTATGCAACTGAATTCGGCTTCACTTGGTAGGGGTTTAGGAAGGTAAAACAAGCTCTTCTAAGGGGTTCTATAAAAGTCACCCTACCAGGTTTTGCAAAAAGAAGGCTCTGCCTAAATGGCTTCATAGATTTTTATTTTTATTACACAACTCAGGTTTGATGTATCTCCCAAATCAAACTAAAACCTACCCCATCTCCTTGAATGTCTTAAAAAGACTCAGAATCTATACACCTTAGGTTCAAAGATCAGGTTTCAATAGTATGCAAATCAGAAGCGATGTTACAGCTTTGTCTCCTCCAAAACTTCCCTAAGGCGATTACAGGTAAAGCCTGCTAAAGTAAGACATGCATTAATAAAGGCACACGCATGGTCCCACTGAAATGCCAAGAGTGGAGCATCTGTGTAATCAGTAACAGGACAGTTACAGATTTGTGTAGCAGTCAAGTTTTTTAGGGCAAGAGTCAATTATGAAAATATAGTCATTTTACAAATAAAACTGTCCTGTCTGACGCTACGTTCAAAATTAAACTTACATCAACATATTAAGAAAACTTCAATTCAACTCATATTCACTTCCCGTTATTCACTTAGTCTGACAATTTTACAAGGTTATTTTAACTTACAAGTATACCCTGCCAAAATCCACCATACAAATTCGCACTATGTCTCACAACACAAGATATTTTCTCTCTGGTATCTGGTTAATTCTTGTAAGGATAAAAAAATGACATTAAATATATTTGAATTTAGTTATGAAATAGTTATCAAACAATGTGCTTGTACTAGTTATTGTCCTGCCCCGTTTTTCAGCAGCATATGGAAATGACTGACAACGGATTTATGGCTATAAACCCTCAACCTATATCCACCCCCCACACTCTGGTGCACACGCAGCAACTGCTCTGGCTCTCGGCAACAATGGGAGGGGAGAAGACAAGGGAGGAAGACAGTACTGGAGGAAAAACCTACAAAAACTAGGTCCTTTCCCAAATCCCCTTCCTCCTCCCATGTGCCTTCAAGCCAAAGTAATTTTGTTAGCGTTTGAACCTTCTCCTGCACAATGTTGAGAGAATAAAAAAAAAAAAAGTGAACCTTTCTAAACCACCGCTACTCTCCCTCGCGTTATTTCAGCCACTGCCAGGAGAACCTTTCTACAGACACTCCTTTTCTCCTGTGCGACTGAGACAGAGGGGAAAGAGGGGAAAGAGGGGCCGTAGAAAGTGTGCGAGCTTTTGACTTCCACCATCTCCTCCTATCTTCTTACTTCTCTTTACCCCCTTTCTTTATCAAGGCTGCTACCGTTCGCCAGGCGTGCCTGTCTTCTCTCTCCCATTGGCCAAAGCACTGACAGCTCAGATGGGGATTGTAGGAACTGAAGCTCCACCCCCTCATGATTGCCCTGGGGCCATTCATAAACTAAATAACTCCAGGAAACGAGAGAGAGAGAGAGAGAGAGAGAGAGAGAGAGAGAGAGAGAGAGAGAGAGAGAGATCCAAGGGGGAGGGGAGAGAAAGGAGGGGAAGGGAGACACGACTCAGAAAGTGCAATCTGCAGAAGCAACCTAGAAGAGAGGAAAAACCCTTGTAATCACGCGCCAGATGCAACGCAAGCAACGACTTCGTCACACTAAAATAGATTTTGCGAGGGCCAAAAGTATAAATTACGAAGCAGAAATGAGTATCAAACAACTTCCAGCGGTTTGCACCTAGGGAAAGACAAGAACCCACTAGGAACAAACCAACCCAATCCAAACAACGCCTCCAGTAGGAAAAGAGGAAAACTGCGGCAACCGAGCCCTGAGCGGAGAGGAGAGCGGCGCGAGCCGGCGGGGTCTGCAGACCTCCAGCGCGCCGCGGACCGGGCAGCACTTCGCGCTCGCTCGCCGGACATTAATTACATCCTGCGCTTCCCATCTGGGGGCGGCTGCGGAGCGCCGCATCGCCTCCACAGCGTGAGGACGCCCTAGCAGCGCCGGAGAGAAGTTTTAAGAATGAACCACCGAATGCCTGGCTTTTATTTTTAAATTTACTTTGGCACTTAAAAGACTTCATCTCCAGATAGCCAGGCAATCTCGGCTGCAGACATCTAAGCCTAAACCTCTTGGTAACTTGGATTTTTCGCTCTCGCCGCACCCCTCCCCTCAATCTCTCCCGCACACGGTTATCTTTATTTCACTTATAAAAGAGAAAGCCAAAAACAAAGATCCTAGAAGGGACCTTCTGCCCCCCTTCCCCCAAATTACCTTCTAATTTTCTGTGGAAGAAAGCAGGGTTTCGAAAGCGGAAAAAGAGGCCGGCCGGCTACAGCAGCAGCCGGGCAGCCCAGGTGGGAATCGGAGAAAGTGGGGCCTCAGGGGGGTGCGCACCGCCTCTTCGGAAAGCCGCAGGGCCACCACCAGCGCGTGAGCCTTGGATCCCTCAACGTACTGCGAGACGCCGGTGTACAGCCCGGACCTGTGCCCCAACATGATCGCCGCCCAGGCCAAGCTGGTCTACCAGCTCAATAAATACTACACGGAGCGCTGCCAGGCGCGCAAGGCGGCCATCGCCAAGACCATCCGGGAGGTCTGCAAGGTGGTCTCGGACGTGCTCAAGGAGGTGGAGGTGCAGGAGCCCCGCTTCATCAGCTCTCTCAGCGAGATCGACGCCCGCTACGAGGGGCTCGAGGTCATCTCGCCCACCGAATTCGAGGTGGTGCTCTACCTGAACCAGATGGGCGTCTTCAACTTCGTGGACGACGGCTCGCTGCCCGGCTGCGCGGTGCTCAAGCTGAGCGACGGGCGGAAGCGGAGCATGTCCCTGTGGGTCGAGTTCATCACGGCGTCCGGCTACCTCTCGGCGCGCAAGATCCGCTCGCGCTTCCAGACGCTGGTGGCCCAGGCTGTGGACAAGTGCAGCTACAGAGACGTGGTCAAGATGATCGCGGACACCAGCGAGGTCAAGCTGCGCATCAGGGAGCGCTACGTGGTGCAAATCACTCCGGCGTTCAAGTGCACAGGGATCTGGCCTCGCAGCGCGGCGCAGTGGCCTATGCCCCACATTCCCTGGCCCGGCCCCAATCGGGTGGCGGAGGTCAAGGCCGAAGGGTTCAACTTGCTCTCCAAGGAGTGCTACTCGCTGACGGGCAAGCAGAGCTCGGCGGAGAGCGACGCCTGGGTGCTCCAGTTTGGGGAGGCGGAGAACCGCCTGCTGATGGGCGGCTGCCGAAACAAGTGTCTCTCGGTGCTGAAGACGCTGCGGGACCGCCACCTGGAGCTGCCGGGCCAGCCCCTCAATAACTACCACATGAAGACCCTGCTGCTGTACGAGTGCGAGAAGCACCCGCGGGAAACGGACTGGGACGAGGCGTGCCTGGGCGACCGGCTCAACGGCATCCTGCTACAGCTCATCTCCTGCCTGCAGTGCCGCCGCTGCCCACACTACTTTCTGCCCAACCTCGACCTCTTCCAGGGCAAGCCCCACTCGGCCCTGGAGAGCGCTGCCAAGCAGACCTGGAGGTTGGCCAGGGAAATCCTCACCAATCCCAAAAGTCTGGACAAGCTATAGGGTGCCGGGGACTGCTTGAAAAGCGTGCTCACTCTCACACGCAACGCACGGCTCGGCGACCCACGGCGGAAACTCCGGACACAAACTTTTATGTAAGTCACCTGGAGCAAGCAAGAACCAGGCGGCAGACCCTCCTTGACTAAGAAGCGAACAAAAGGGAGCAGACCAACCAAAAATCACATTCTTGCACAAAAGTGATCGCTTTCTTACAGTGTGAATTTAAAAGGTCACACAAAAGAAGCAATCGGGCTTTGCCATCACAAAATGAAACCCAAGGTACATTTTCAAATCAATATATAGTAGTTCCCCTCTTTTCCTCCTTTACCCATGTTCGTTCTTTCTGTCTCTCTGTCTCTCTGTCTTTCTCTCTCCCTCTGTCTCTATTTCTCTCTCTCTCTCTCTCTCTTTCTCTCGTTTTTTATTTTTGGTTGCTTGAATGTTGTCACCAAGTGAAAAATTTATTTAACTATATGTAAGATTTCTCTTTTTAAAAAGTTTTACTGATGTTAAATGTATCTCAGTGCCAATGTCAGATCGTGCCCCTCCCTCTCTTGCACCTCTGCCCTCACCCTAAGACGTCTTGTTGAAAACAGTAATAAAAACAATACTTTACATTGGATGTACTGTTTGTGGATTGTTCTTAAATGAAGGCAAGTGAGATCACTTGTTTTAATTCACAATGTAAAAGACATGAACTTGAGAACTAAACGTAGGTAGCTTCAATGAACTTTGACTTGAAAAATTTAAACTACAGCACATTTTGCAGAAGTAACTGTATAAATTCATACCAAAATCCTTAGAACACACAATATTAATTTTACTCAATTATAATGTAAATTTGTTCTGTGGATTTTAACATTAACATTTCATACTTGTAAAAAGAAAACCATATGGAAAAATAATTTCATCCTTCTTTTTAAAATAAAAATTTTCACATTAAAAGTTAAGAGATTTACATTTTACTGCCATTATTTTTTTTAAAAATTCAATACAAAGGAATTCTTTATGGATCTTTTCTGAACAGTTAACAAAGTTGATTATTTTGCCTTCAACCAACTTGTCTTCTTTAACCTTTCGGTAATAAAACTTTAACAATTAAATCAGTCACTCTGAAAGGTAAAATTGGTGAAGCAGTATCACTCTCCTCCAGCAACTAGTAATAGAAACAATTTACATTTATAAATCACTTCAATTTTTAAAGGACTTAATGATAAATGCCAATACTATGATCATTTTTATCACATTTCAAGAATTATTCTGAAACTGCTTATACTCACTTCAAACAAAAAAAGTCATCATACCATCTTTCTGACCACAGAAAATTTGTCTCAAAAATTTCTAATAGGAAAATTACCCTCCTTCTCTCTTCCTTCTCTTTCTGTTTTTCTAAGGTAATAATCCAACTAACTCATTTCAACAAACGTTTCTTTTTAATTCAAAGAAATAACTATTTGAAATATGAAAATACTAAAACTGAAAGTACCCTAAAAGAACTGGTTTGTCTTCTTTATGTTGGAAGGAACTATATATTCCATTGGCCTTGCTAATGTGAGGCACAGGTACAGAATATGGCAGATGTTATTGTTAATATATAAATATTTTTTTAATTAGCTTAGGTTTTAATTCATTGAAAAACAACCATGAATGAGAGGTGTAGAGGAAAATGTTCTGAAAGGCAGTGTTAAGATGAGCATAAGCTGTGCGAGGGGTGCATGTGAAGGGATGAGCAGCAGGACAGCAGGGATGGGTGAAACACAGGAGAGCTAAGCAGGGGCTGCAGCCTGCTCACTTGATAGAAGAGGCTTATGCTGTAGGGTTTCCTGGTAAACACTCCTTGGTAAAAGCTTCCGTCTTATCAGTTCTGAAATCATCCCTACCCTTTCAATGTATATTATAGCTATTTTTCTGTTCTCTCTTCCTGTGGATATAAAACAAACTCACTAATTCAGAACACTCACTAATTTTTTAAAATAATAAAACAAATTTATTCTCTGGGGAAAACGTGGTCTGAATTTTAAGAACATTTTCAAGCAGTAGGTACTTGCATGAAATAATATAAGGGGCACAGTATTTCATTTCAAAGATAAAAATGTTATCTTAAAATGATCATTCTTTCAATCAAGAAAATACACCATTAGAACAGAACTTTTTCTAACTAGTCCATAAAGAAAGTTAAAAAAAAA
>RJWT010012327.1:0-22546 GCA_004365215.1 Cuniculus paca
AAGAATCTTGCACATTGTTAGGCCCACAGTTGACTCTCAATAAACACTTTTTGCAAGGAACTAAAATAACTAGTGTTATTTTCAGAGTAGAATTCTCTCTTCTTACACATTCCTAACCAGAAAACTCCTTTTTGGCTTACAACATTTTATCCATGTAATTTTTTTTAATTTTAAATTTTATTATTATTTCTATTAACACATAAGAATTGTACAAGTTAACAGACCTATGTATTATTAATAATATCTAATGAGTGTTTGGCCTTAACTAATTAACAAATACTTTATATGTACATATATTTAACCTTTACAACAAACTTGTGAATGAGGTATTACTAGCATCCTAATTTCAGGAATGAGGTACCTGAGATAGAGAAAAATGCTATGGTTGATATCCAAAATGTTACCCCAAAAGACCCATTGTGTTGAGGGCTTTGTTGTTGATGGGCTTTGGGGAGGATTGAACCATGAGGACTCTAAGTTCATCGGTGCATTGGTCCTCTGATGAGATCATAATTTGATTGCTGTCTTAGCTACTTTTTTCTCATTGTGAGACAAAATACCTGACACCCAAAGTGAAGTAAGGAGAGGTTTATTTCTTACAGTTTTGGGGGTTTCAGTCCATACTTAGCAGGTTTCAAGGCAGGGTGGCATGGCTGAGAGGCAGCCGTCCATGGCGGCTGCAAGTGGCAAGAGCAAACCACGCAAAAGAGGGAAAAACATGTCTCCTTTCCGACCTTACATTGTATGTTGGCTCCACCCCTGGGCAAGTGCAGAACTCACACTGCCAATCCCAGCACTGCACAATGAATCAATCATAAACATTAGATTCAGCTGCTTCCATGACTACATGAAGCTTGAGGGGGGCATCTATACAAAAACCATAACAATGGCATTACTTGGAGGTAATGGAAATAGAAGATAGGGCTTAGTTAAGATTGTGGGATGTGTGAGTGTGACCTGCTGGAGAATTTCTATTCCCAAAGTCTTTCTTCTCTTCTCTCTATCTCTCCCTTTCTGTTTCCTGAGTGCCAAGAAGTAAGAAGATTTCCTCCACCACTTCCTTATGCCATGATTTTCCACTTCCCTGTGGACCTAAAGCAATAGACCCAGCAGACCATGAACTGAAACCTCTGAAACAGTAATCCAAAGTAAACTTTTCCTTCTTTAAATTGTTTTTCTTAGGTATTTGGTCATAGAAAGAAAAAGGAGATTAGCACACAAAGCAAAGTGACTTGCTCATAATGCCTTCAGAATCTAATTCCATAGCCCTTTGCTCTATTGACTTTCTCAGATGAGTGAGTCTGCCTCCAGTGTAGCTTTCTTCTTTGGTTTTCTTTACAGCCATTTTAGGATTCATCCTTCCATTCCTCCTCCAACCCAAAATGATGTTGATTTCTTCTTGGAAACATCACAGTGAGTGAGAAGCCTACACTCACATAAGATCAATTTGTGAAGCAATACAATTTATCTTAATTTGTTTGGGATCAATGGAAGTCCTGTTCTGCAAACCCATGAGGAAAATGAAATATAGATCAAACACTCTATCTGAAAATTCAAGTCCATTGCCTGCATAATTTTTAACTGTACAGATAGGACCATACTTGTTGTATTCACAACCTAATAGAAGAATAAATCAGGGCAACTTAGTGGTTTTTTATATTAATATTTATGGACATTTTTGAATACTTACTATAGAGCAAGTATAGTCCTAGAAATGTACATATGTTTTTCCCTTAATCCTCCCAAGAATATAATGAGGTGGGTACAGTTATTGCTACATTTTAAAACTGAAGAAGCAAAAAACACAGCTGAGTAGCAAATGCTTTCAGACATGGGTGGTAATTGACCCAGGATCCGAGGCTTGACAGACTTAGTCCATGCCCAGGTATTTACTTGGGACACAAGTCTAACTTTTTCTAGTTATTTAAAAGTTTTCATTGGAGCTAGGTGTGATGCTACAATGAGAAAGTGATGTGATAAATAGCACACTCAACTGAGCCAGATACCAACCAGGCCAGCCCTTAGGGGTTCCCACATTCCAAGTATGTGTGATTTTGTGGTTCTCCACCTCAGTTAACATTTTATGTGATTTTGTCATGGCAACTAGGCTTATTCAGGATAAATTTTAACATAAAAAGTTGTACATAGACATAAGTAAAAATATAAACACAGGCAGTAATTTAAATTATTTATGTTTACTATGTGTCAGGTCCATTGCCAGACTTTAGAATCATATTGTATATTAAACCTCATAAAAACCTTTGAAAAAAGTGTTGCATTTTTATTTTACAAATAAAGGAGAAAAGTTCAGCAAGGTCGAGTAACTTGCTCATCATCACTAAGCTAGGAAGTGGCAGAATGCCTACTTTGACCTTCAGCTTCCTGAGCTAGTGCCCCTTTGGAATCAGGTACCTTTCAGATACACAGTCAAGAATAACTCTCTAAAGGACTTTGCCATCAGTAGATGCCACAGGAAATCATTAAAAACAGCATCTTTGGTTGGAAGTGGCCTACATGAAGCTTTACCTGCAGGTAGCAGAACTGTCAGATGTCCCATGTTTGCTTCTTTGCATGTGCTATGATTCTATTCTTCTCTAAAATATACTTTCCTACATTCTTTGCCAAAACCTTGAAGAGTTGACCAAATATCATTACTTCTGGGAAGTCCAGTTGGCTGAGCTTTCTCCCATCTCTGCCAGGTAAAGTGAGCTTCCTCCCGCAAGGCAACCCTACAGCACTGGGCTCTCATTCTTGGGGCTGTTGTCTCAGCACCGCACAGCAATGGCTCATGATTAAACCCTGCTAGAAACAGTGTTATTTCCTTTAATCACAGCAGAATTCTTAGGTTTGATTCCCAACTCTTGCATTTACCAGCTGGGTGACTTTGGACAAGTTAGTTAAATTTATTTTTGCCTTAGTTTTAAAACGCTACAATCTTGTGAGAACAGTTGCTGTCTACACATCTGCCTTCTTCTCCAGTCCATGACCCTCTCAACAATAAGGCACTGTCTTATTCATCTCTGTCTTGGCAGAGCCTACCAAGATGCCTTCACCTGAGAGATGCACAATAAATGTTCCTGCAATGATTAAACGTTATGCATTTATTCTTTGATGTCTCTTGCATTCCCTTTCTTCCAGTGGTCAGCTCTGGAACCCAGATGGGAGTGTCCACTTCTCTCCTTCCATCCCACAGCCATACTACCCCTGCCCAAGCCTCCACAGGTGTTTCACCATCTGGCTCAGGCCTATAAGGTATTCACTCTTGAGCTTTCCCGTTTCCTCTGATTCATCACTCCCAGAGCTCCTTGTCCAACACGGCTTTATGTAGCAGCACAAGTGGCAGTTCAGTGGTGTGTGCAAGCTTTGATTTCATTTTGAATCAATGAAAGTTTTAAAAAATCTTACCTTATTCCTCAAAGGCACATAAACCCCTTCATGGGGCTCAAGAGAATTGTTCACTGTAAGATTTTAAAATTGCTTCCAAGTTACTTATCATTCATTCAGGCTCACGCTATTCTTTAAAATTCTTATTGATTTTTGGAACAGTCCTTTAATTGATATCAAAAAGCAATTACATTTTCCAGGCTGTAAATCTGCTTCACTCCCAATATTAAATTCATCATCTCTGTAAATAATTTTTTCTTATTATGTATATGTATTAAACAAACTATAAATAGCATCATTAGCGTACCCACGGTTACCTTAACAATCAGTGACCCTTAAATTTGATTTAGAAAAATTGATGCCTGCTGAAATTTTCCCTTAAGTGAAATTGCCATTCCTAGTGAATGTCTGGGCAAATGAAGGCATTAAAGAGTCGTTATCTTCCATTTCCTCCTGAACTTCAATATCGCAGCTTTAAGCAGACATTTGCATAGGTTCTCCTGTTGGTTAGCAGACTTAGTAAAAATCATTACTTTAACAGTGTGCATATTTGTTCCCGTTTTTTGCTCAAATTTGTTACTTTAAGAAAAGCAGTGCATTCTCTTCTAAACACACGTAGGTCCTCCACAGCTGTCCTCCACATTCTGAGTAACTGGAAACAGGTTGGGAAGGACCACAGCCCACAAGTCTTCCTGTGGACTGGAGGTAGCATCTCCAGGTTGCTCAGCACGTGGGTGACACTCTGAGTCTTGCTTGACACTTCTACGAAAAAAGATTATTTAATTTTATGCTGTCTAGCCATGGAATTATATAATCTATGTGGAAAAAATACTTTTAGAATCATAAAATTACATTCTAATGCTATTTTTATTAAGCCAAGGGAGACTGGGTTTCAAAGGAAAAAGGCAGAGTTGCTGCCTAGTGGTTTTCCTATCTGATAAGGGTACTTGAAAGTGTATAGCTCACTTGCATCTCCCTGGGCCATGACACCTTGGAGACATTATGACTTCTTTTATAAACATCTCCAAGAACAAGAAGGAAGATGAATGATCATATTTGAGTCTTTACCTGGCAATATTTTGAGAAATATTTCTTTGTTCTGGAAACAAGGTCCTTTAGCTTTGAGATGGAGGCATGAAGGTATGAAGTTCTCTAAAAGCACATGAAGAACTGGGCTGAAGAGAACACCAAGACAGTTAACAGTTTAGCCTAAGGAAGTTCCCCGTGCTGTCCTCCACTAACATGTGTACAATTGTGGTTTTCGAAGGATAAGAGAAAGGAAATTGGATAGAAGAAAGTGTTCAATGGCATAAGGGCAGAAAGTTTTCAAATGTAGTTTCAGATGCAGGAAGTGTTACGAATTACAAGTAGTATAAACTACAAAGAAAACCAAACCGAGTTACTTCATAATAAAATTACAAATAAACATGAAAATCACAATTTATTGATGGAATTTGACACATGTACACATTTATGTGGCCAACACCTATAAAAAGATGGGTGGCATTTCCACTATTCCAGGAAGATCCTTCCTGCCCCTTGCTACTCAATTTCCTACCCAGAGGCAATCATTGTTCAATATCTAGTACTTTGGATTAGTTTTGCCTATTCTTAAACTGCAGATGGAGCATCCCTAACCCAAAAATCTGAAATCTAAAGTGCTACAAAATGTGGAACTTTTTGAGTGCCAATAAGAGAAAAACTCCATACCTAACTTCCCACAAGTCACAGTCAAAAATGCTGATCCATTAAAAATTATATAAAATTATCTTCAAGTGATGTATACAATATGTGTATGAAACATAAGTGCATTTTGTGTTTAGATGTGGGTCCCTTCACCAAGATATCTCATGATGCACGTGAAAATATTCTAAAAATTGAAAGAAATCCAATACCTGAAACTCTTCTGGTCCCAAGCATTTTGGACAAGTGATACTAAACCTGTACTTTAAAGTGACATTATACTCTAAGCAGTCTTTAGTGTTCATTGTATTTTCCTCAGTGTTTCTGAGATTGATTCACATTTTTGTATGTTCTAGTAGTCTATTTTATTGCTGAGTAGTATTCTATTGTTTATACCATGGTTTATTTATTAATTTTCCTATTCATGATAAAGATTCAGCATACTCCAAAAACAAGGAAACTTCTTCAGTCTGATAAAGATTTTCACCAAAAATCCATTTGTAACATGTGATTCCTCATGCTGGTCCTTAGGTTATGTTACACATACATCCTTATTCTCATCACCACAGACTGTTCAAAAGGCTCACATGAGAATCAGCAAGTGCCACTTGGGGCAGGCTAATATCAGTCATCTTTTGCTACAATAAAATTATGAGACAAAACTTTACTATCTCAGTGGCTTACAACAACTCTCATGTGGTCCTCCTGATGTATGTTAGCAACTGTGACCACGTAGCATGGCAAACTAATCTTTTTCACTCCATAACCCAGGCTGAAAAGGCACCTCCCTAACCAGAGTGTGATATTCTTAAGACAAGAAAAACCAGTTAGCAATTATTCTGAAGACTTCTGCTTACCATCGAAATGTCTGCTCATATCTTGTTGGCCAAAGCTAGTTATTGACCAAGCCCACAGTCAGTGGGCCCAGTATCTTCCTCCAGAGTGAGGCTGAGGTGGACGTGGGAAAAAGAAATAGATATTATATACTAAACATTAATACATTAGACTACAGAATTGGAACACATGTGCAAAAAGACCAATGTGTCCAAGTATGTCTTGTTCTCTCAGTATCCTGCAGAGATGACTGTGAGGACCAGCTGTGGATATATTGTGGGCTGCTCGCTGATGAAGAGAATTTACTCCACCAGCTCTCTTCCTTTTAAGGTGTGTAACAGATAATAAGCTCATCTGTGAGTAGTAAACAATCGAGTCCCAAGTTCTGAGACATCTATGTGTTAACTGTAAAGTGAGTTAACTGAACAGGCCATTTCCTGGCTGCCAGGAAGCATGAGCTTCTATAGCAGCCCTCTTGGGCAAGGCCCAACCAGCTCTCTTCTCTACATCAGCTTCTGATCAGGAGAATCTGGTCCCTTTCACTCACCATCAGTAGGCACACAGGTCACCATGGAAAAGCCCTTTTTCCACTACCCAATCCTCAGCTCTCCTGCCAGGCTACAAGCTCCAGTCAGGTTTTTCTTCCAGGCTCCTCCAGCTGCACAGTGTCTTCAGCTCTAGTGGGTAGAGGACAGGCTCTGTGTCCTCCGTTCTTAGGTTAAGGGGAAAGGGAATCACTTCTCTCTTTCTTCCACAGAGAAGAGAGGGTCATACCACAGCACTCTGCCCATTCTCTCCACAGAAATTCTCCCTTCAGACCTTTAAGCCTCATCCCTACCATAAATTGGAGTTGGCTAACCAGTCAACACAATTGCCTTGCTTTGTATTATGAACTGCTTGAAACTCATCTTATTGCTTTGGGGGCCATAGTCAAAACTGAATTATAAAGATCCTCATTTTAATAAACTTTTATTAAACATTGTTAGAGCTGAGTGATGGTGTAGATGCTTACTTGATTACTTTCCGTAACTTTTTTCTGTGGTCAATATGCCTGATACAAATTTTTCTAAAGATGAGGCTTGATTACGTGATCAAACAAGGTCTCTCCAGATTGAGAATTCTTCAACAAAACACTGAAGAAATCAGAGGGGGAAAGTTTGTCACAGGGCCAGGGCACAGCAAGTGCAAGACTCCCAAGTTATCAATGAGTTCATCATGTTCTAGAAACAGAAAGAAGATCTGAAGTAGTGGAGTGAAGGTAGAATAAGAGTAGATGAGATCAGATCTGAAATTTCATCAAAGGAAAATAACATAACATGATCCATACTTTTAAAAGATCCTCTGGTTAATGTGTTAAGATGCCTGTACTGGGATGAGTGTGGGTCCAGGGAGGAATTTGCACTGATCTACAGAAGAAATGGTACATGGCAGAGATTGCCCAGATCTTCTCCCCTGTATCACAAGAAGACAGATTCCCTAGTCTCTTTTACCACTAGGTGTGGTCATTGACTTTTTTCCCAGAGAAATACAGATAGGAAATGATGAGTTTCACCTCTGGGACAAAATGGGTTGGAAGCATCATGTCTTATGTTTCTTCTCCTTCCTCACCTGCTAAAAGCAGTGAATACTGAAAGAATTAAGGCATGGAAATGTTGGGTCCCTGAAGACCCCATGGAGAAAATCTTCTTGCCAATCATGAATGCCTATGTTGTTACACTCCAGGGTGAGGAGAAATCAGTGTTTATTGTGTTAAGCCACTGAAATCAAAGGGTTTGTTTGTTGCAGCAACTAGGATTCACCTAACTAGAAAAGGATAATGCAGAGAGGTTGGATGATGCAGAGAGGTTGGATATAGTGATCAAATTTAGGATATACAGCATTTTGAAGGTAAGTGCTGTCCAAAAACTGCCAGAGACTATGCTAGGAAATGATACATTTTGGCTCTACTCTTCACAAGAGCCCTGAAAACAGGCATTGCACTTCTGATTTTACAGTTGATAAAATGAGACCCCTAGGAGTTAAATAACTCACACAAGGTCACCTGGTTAATAAGTGGCAGAGTCCGGTTTAAAATTCTAGGGCTGTTTATCTCTCATGCTGTGCTACTGTCCACTATGTTAAAGTAAGTGTTGCTTGTAAGGAGAAAATAAAATACAGAAACTAAAGTCATCCAGATGTCTAGTTGTTGTTATCATTATGGAAGCAGAGACAAGACAAAGAGAGAAGTGAAGTTCTTGTCTATGGAATTCCTGGATGGAGCTCTGCTGGGGTTTAGGTGTGGATCATGCATCTACTTTATGATGAAGACTGTGAACACCTCAGGGTCTAGGGCTTGTTCATCTGGGTAGCCTCAGACATGGGCACAGTCCTCGGGTGCAGCCCATGAGCCCCACTCAACATGTGCTCGTGGAATGGTGCAGGTATGGGATAAATAGGTGTTCAAGGTCCACATACACGATGATGATGGAGTCCCTGAATGAATCTCAAGGGTGGGACTGTTTACAGAACACTGAGCCTGCACACATGACCTCTCACCAGGGTCACAATATGGGACAGCTAAGGCTTCCTTCAGTAACCACGGTTCTGGGAGTTCAAATCATGGATCCTCCTGCTCTTTCTTGAGGACTACATTCCTGAAAAAGTATGCAGAATAATTCATTCCAACAATATTTTTCCTCTCACTGAAATCCTTGTAAGTTTTAGGCTTCCTTGAACTACACTTAGTTCTTCAATGGGGGTTCATAAAGCTGGTCCCTTTTCTTTTCTCTTTGGCTTCTTACTTTGCAGGTGTTGTTCTTGTTGAAGAGAAGCAGGAGGGTATCTGGCCATGCACAAGCTGAGTGATAGGCATGCCAAACAGTCACAAAGGCTACTGAGATTTATGGTCACCTCTCCTTGTTTGCATTTATATTGCATGGTTCCTGAAGAACAGACCTTTTCTTTTGAGACGTGTGTATTGCTGGGAGAGAAGACAGAGATGAGGAAGGGTCTGAGGATTGGTCTCAGACATAGACAGCTTCAAAAGTGTCAGGGTTGGAGTAGAGGCACTCAATCTAGAAAACAACGACCTTACTAGTCAATGGAGAATTTGATTCACTCTCTGGAGTTGAAACTCATGAGCTCTGTAATTGTTAGTGGTGTAATAACACACTCTGGTAAACTGAACTGTGCCCTAACAGTTAACTTTTCTCTATCTCCACTCAGGTCACATTTCCCTCCAGATGAAGTATACACTGTCTCATCCCATTGATTTTAAATTTGACCATGACACTTGCGTTGGGAAGGCCTCAGTGTGGGTGTGATATAAGTCATAGCTGGACTATGTGAAACCTGACTCTGCTTCTTTCTTCGTGCTCTCCAGACCATTGAGAACAGCATAACCCAGAGAAAGCTACTACTTCATTCTGGACATAGGGATGAGGTCATTTTTGCCCAAAAGAACCCAGAAAAAGTTCCTTCACCCATAGATTTAATGTAATGCAAGAAATAGTGGTTGACCATTACATACACACAAATGTAACTCTGTGTGTTAATGAAAATCGTTCTAAACATTACTTACTTTAGCTAATACTTAAGTATGTGTGTGTTGGTACAAGTGCATGTATGTGCCTGCATATGTGTGCATGCATATATGTGCATGTGTGTGTGTGTGTATGCACATAAAAGGAAGGGCGATGGCAGGAAAGCTTCATTTTCTTCACCATCAAGTACAGAGGCTTAGATTGGTAGTTTTAGAGGGTCTGTCCAGTATCACATAGAATTCAATCCAAGTCTCAGCATTATAAACCCAAAATTTCTTTCTTACCTCAGTTTCCCTCCTGTACCAAGCCTGTCCCATGCTCTGGATTCCCTGGAGATGCAGCTAACAAGCTAGATTTCCACCTCCCATCCCCCAATCCATAATCTGAAGCCCTTTCCCACTGAGGGTGAGTCCTAGGCATCCAAAGTTTTAAGAGATGATGAAGAACTCCAGGAAAGACTGATGTGTCAGTCAAAGCATCCATGTCAGCCTCACCCCTGCTCCTCATTAGCTGTAACCCTAAGGCAAGTCACTTAACCTTTTATCAAAAATTGCAATAAAAATATTTGAATTCTCTTCTTTCAGAGCTCTGGTAAGAACCAAATGAAGAAATTAATGTGCATTCATTGCCTATGGCAAAGTGCAGCAAAAAGGGGAGAAACTGTGTACATCTTGGTCCTTCAGAAGGCTGAGAAGCAATCACTGGTGACACTCCCTTCAAGGTCGTGTCCCAGGGTGAGTCACTTTCATGGTGTTAGCAGCCAAAGCAGCAGCCTCACCAGCATCACCAGACAGCCCTGAGTATGGCCTGGCCCCCAGGATGACTTCCAGCTGATCAGGGAACAAAGGTAGGATGAGTACTATGTCAAGGGGAATTATTTGGAAGGTAGCAAAAGAACCACAAAAACCATCCTGAATAATAGGTCTGAAGGTGCCAGACCAGCACAGCAGGTTACAAAACCATTAAACTAGAGGACTGAAACCATCTCATTTTTGTATTCCCTCTCTAATCACTCTAGCATCTTCTTTGGGTTTCAAGAACCTCTCAGAATAGGAGTGGTGGGAGGGTATCTTCCTGCTCCTGGGACTAGGAGCAAATGTAAGCATCATATAGTCTACAACCCTAATTTTCTACGTGGGAAACCTTGTACCTCAGTGACATGAAGGTCATCCAGCTAACAAAATCTTATTCTTCCTCATCAAGTGGACTGAATGTTCCATTCTGCTAATAAAGACACCCTAGCTTTGGATTTTATTTCAAAGGTATACAACTACAATATGTATAAGAAACGTGTGTGTGTGTGTGGTATGTGTGTGTGTAAGAGACAGAGAATGTGTATGAGTGTGCACCTATGTATGTAACCGTGAGTGATTGTGAGTGGAAGTGAGAAGGTAAAAGTGTGTGTGCATGTGTACATCTGTACCTGTGAGTGAGCGGAAGTGAACATGTGTCTTGTGCGTGATGATGTAGGAGCATGTGTAACATGTAAGCATGTAAGCATATGGGAAAAGCATGGATGATGGAGGGTCTGAGCGAAGAGTAAGCTCAGGGCATGGAGGTGCACCCTTTCCAGAGGGGCCACATCCTCCTTCATGGATGGTACTAAAAGGTACTGCCTCCCTCTTCTTTTTCAATATCTTTTGTCCACCATCAAAGCTGTCTTCATGCAATTATAACCTGAAGTAAAATATCATTTTAATCCATGGTTTCATATTCCTTGCATCTCCTGTTCTCTCACACTTATGCATTTTACTAAAATAATACAGATTGCTGTGACATTTGTCTTCTCCACTTTTTACTCTTTAGTGAATAATAAAAGGTTACAACCTCTGGGGGAAAAATAAATACTTCAGGACTACAAAATTCACTCCTCAGCAACCTGTACCCATGGGTCTGGGTAGAAAATGCAAAATTTTGACATATTTTCAAATTATGCTTTCTAACCTTACAAGTCTAAAATGGAAATGTTGGCAGGATCCAGAAAATTAGTAATTTAGATATAGGAAAACTACTATGTAGCTCTGATTAACACATACTCTGGCATATTTGAGCTGTATTTTAAGTTTTGGAAAAGCCAAGAGAGTTTGGCTTCTTTAAGAAAAGGGCTATAAGAAGAAGCCTGTACAATACTGCTCACCACAGGCTCTGAAGCTGAGTCTTTAGTGTGTCTAAAGGGTCTATTCATCAGAAAAGACAGGGCAGAGGAGTGGAGGGAGCTGGGCAGGGGGCAGAGAGCTGAAACTTTCTGTGTCAGGGACTCAGTCCTCAGGTAACCACAACCTGATTGGAAGGGAACCAGGCTGTGAGCTGCAGGAGCTTTTCATTTTCTTTGTGCTCTGGCCGCAAAAGGAAAGGAAACAAAAAGTCAATGGGCTCTTAAAGGGGCTCAGAGAGGACAAAGAAACAAAGTTCCCAAGCAGAAGCAGAGCCAGAAGGAACATGGGCCAGAGAGGTTCATGGACAGCAGAAGTAGAGGGAGTGTTTAAATGATTCTTGGAGGATGAGAGGAAAACCTGAGGTCAAGCAGCAATTAATGGGGATGCCCATTCAAAGGCAGCAACTCATACTTCTCTGTTCTGTTTCCTTCCAGATCTTATGAAAACTTTAACTTGTTCAATTTCTAAGGGGTAAAATAAATTAATGCAGATCATTACTCTTTTAAAAGATTTCTTTTATTGTCTATTTTTTATTTTAAAAAAGCAAAACAAAAAAATGACATAGAATTTCAAAAAAACTAGTAGGAAATTAACACTAATTAAGGTATTGCCTATTGTTATCTTAGAAGTAGTTGTTCAGGTTACAAGATTTAGGCACAAAAAAAATGATCAAACAAACAATGAAAACACGAACTGCTTTTGGATGAACTAACAGAGATTAGTAGTACAGCTATCTATCTTGTATATATTTACATATATATATATATATAAAATTATATACATATACTCTTTTCCCTTCTTCCTTCTCTCCTTTCCCCTATCCCAGTTGTTCTGTTCTTTTGAGCACTTTCTTTCCCTTTCATTGTCACAATATCTATGGTACATTTTGGATCTTACTACTCTTTCAGGTTTTTTTTTTTACACTAGGAAGACAATACAATATTTACAAATGTGAATTTGATTTATTTCACTTATGAGTATGCTCTGAAGTTGCCTCCATTTACCTACAAAAGCCTCCAGATTATCCTTCTTTAAAGCTAAGTACTATCCCATTGCATAAAAATACTACATCGTTTTTATCCAATCTTCAGTTAATGGGATTTGGGTTGTCTCCAAGATTTAGCGATTATAAATTGTGCTGCTGTAAGCATGAGTACACATATATCACTGTAGCAGGTCGTTTCAATTTTTCTGGGAAAATACTCAGAAGGGGAATAGCTAGACTGAATGGGAATTCCAATCCTAGTTTTTTGAGGAGTCTCCACACTGATTTCTACAGTGGCTGTACCAGTCTACACTTCCACCCACAGTGGAGAAGCATTCCTTTTTCCCCACAGCCCCACCAACATTTGTTGTGGGTTGATTTCTAGATGGCAGCCATTCTTTCTGGAGTGAGATGGAACCTCAGTGTTGTTTTAATTTGCATTTCTCGAATGACCAATGATATTGAACGTTTCTTCATGTATTTATTTGCCATTTGTATTTCTTCATCTGAGAAGTCTGTGTTCATCTCAGATGCCCATTTTTGGAGTAGGTATTTGAATTTGAGGTGGTTTGATGTTTTTGAATTCTATATATGTTCTGGATATAAGTCCTTCGTCCGAGAGAGCTAACTAAAATTTGTTTCTAATCTGTGAGTTTTCTTTTCACTCTGTTGGTGATTTCTTTTGATCTGCAAAAGCTTTTTAATAAAAATGAGAACCCAGTTGTTGATTCTTTACCCTTTGTGTTTTGTTCATGAACACTTTGCCTACTCCTATGTCTTCAAGATTTCTACCTACCTCGTCCTCTAGTAGATTTAGTGTTTTTATTTTAATATTTAGATCTTTGATCCATTTTGACTTTAGTTTAGTGCATGATGATAGGCATGGGTCTAGTTTTAGTCTTCAGCATATGAAAAACTAATTTTTCCAGCACCATTTATTAAAGAGGCTGTCTTTCTTCCAGTGAACATGTTCAACCTCTTTGTTGAAGTTAAAGTGGCTGAGTGTCTTTGTAGTTGTGTCTGCATCTTCTCATCTGTTCCATTGATCCTCAGGTCTGTTTTTTGCTGTTACCATGCTGATTTCATCACTGTAGCTTTGTAGTATAATATCAAGTCAGGTATTGTGATGCCTCCTGCCCTGCCTTTGTTGCCCAGGATTGCCTTTGCTACTCTGGTCTCTTCTGTTTCCTAATGAATTTTAGGAATGTTTTCTCTAGATCTGTGAGGTATTTTAATGGTATTTTGATTGGAATTGCATTAAATCTGTATAGCGGTTTTGGGAGCATGACCATTTTTACTATGTTGGTTCTTCCCAAAAAGAAGCAAGGGATATCTTTCCATTTTCTGACACTCTCTTCAATCTCCTTTTTCGGAGTACTGTAGTTTTCAACGTATAGATCTTTTACATCCTTTGTTAGATTGATTCGTAAGTATTTCACTTTTTTGGATACTATTGTGAAAGGTATTATTTCCATAATTTCTCTCTCAGTGAGTTTGTTGTTTGTGTACAGGAATGCTATTGATTTTTGAGGGTTGACTTTGTATCCAGCTACACTGCTGAATTTGCTTATTAACTCTAGTAGTCCTTTGATGTAGTTTTTGGGGTCTTCTGTGTAGAGTATCATGTCTTCTGCAAACAGTGATAATTTAACTTCTTCCTTTCCTATCCTTATTCCTTTTATTTGTCTGTCTTGTCTAATTGCTTTGGCTAATGTTTCTAGAACCACATTGAATAAGAGTGGTCATAGTGGACATCTTTGCCTTGTTCCTGAATTAAGAGTGAACGCTTTCTGTTTTAGCCCATTTAGTATGATGTTGACTGTTGGTCTGTCATAGATGGCTTTTATCCGATTGAGGTAGAGACCATCTATTCCAATTTTCTGTAAGGTTTTTATCATGAACAAGTGTTGGAATTTATCAAAAGTTTTTTCTACATCTATTGAGATGATCATGTGATTTTTGTCTTTGGCTCTATTGATTTGGTGTATTACATTTATTGATTTGTGTAAGCTGAACCATCCCTGCATTCCTGGAATAAGTTCCACTTGATCATGATGTGTCATCTTCTTGATGATTTGCTGCATTCTATTTGCTGGTATTCTATTGAGAATTTTTGCATTAGTGTTCATTAGGGAGATTGGCCTATACATCTCCTTTTTGGTTGAGTCTTTCTCTGGTTTTGGTATCAGAGTAATATTTACCTCCAGGAATGAGTTTGGGGGAATGGCTTCCCTTTCATTTTCATTAAGGAGTTTGATAAGTATTTGCATTAAATCTTCTCTAAATTTCTTATAGAATTCAGCTGTAAATTCATTAGGACCTGGGCTTTTCTTTGTTAGTAAGTTTTTAAATACATTTTCAATTTCAGTAACTGATATTAGGTTGTTCAAAACTTTTATGTCTTCTTGATTCAGCTTTGGTAATTCATATGTTTCTAGGAATCTGTCCATTTCCTTGATGTTTTCCGTCTTTGCCAGCAAAGATCTTCAAAAGTAGGTATTCATGATCTTCTGAGTTTCCACAGGATATGTTGTAATTTCACCCCTTTCATTCCTTATTGCATGAATTTGAATTTTTTCTTTCTTTTTCTGGATAAGTTTCACTAGGGGTTTATCAATTTTGTTTATCCTTTCAAAGAACCAACTCTTAAATTCATTGATTCTTTGTATTGCTTTCTTAGTCTTAACTGCATTAAATTCTGCTCTGATCTTTATAATTTCCTCCCTTCAATGAGCTTGGTTTTGGCTTGCTCTTATTTTTTTAGAAGCTTGAGGTGCAGCATTAGGTTGTTTATTTGTGCTTGTTCTATATTCCTGATATGACAGTCCATTGCTATATGTTTCAATGCGAGGACTGCTTTCATTGCGTCCCATAGGTTTCAGTATGTTGTATCTGCATGTTCATTTAATTGTAGATACTGTTTAATTTCTTCTTTGATTTCCTCTGTAATCCATTGGTTGTTCAGGAGGGTTTTAATTAAATTTCCATGTGTTTGTATAGGTTTTGCAGTTTTTTTTGCCATTAATTTCCAATTTCAGTGCACTATGGTCAGATAATATGCATGGGATAATTTCAATACCTCTGCTTAAGCATGTTCTATGTGCTAATACATGATTTATTTTAGAGAATGTACCATGTGCATCTGAGAAGAATGTGTATTTTGATGCTATTGGTTGGAACACTCTGTAAACATCTAGTAAGTCCATTTGTTCACAGGTCTGATTCAGTTCTGTTATTTCTTTGCTGACTTTTTGTCTAGTTGATCTGTCTCTTTGTGACAATGGGATATTAATCTCCCCTGTTACAACTGTGTTATTATGTATTTGATTTTTCATGTCTATTAGTATTTGTCTTATATAGTTGGGTGCTCCCATATTTGGTGCTTATATATTTATGATTGTTATCTCTTTCTCTTGAATTTTTCCCCTAACAAGTATGTGTGGCCTTCTTTATCTCTTTTGATCATTTTTGGTTTGAAGTTAACATTGCCTGCAAACAGAGTAGCTAACCCTGCTTTTTTCTGGATTCCTGTGGCATGGAATACTGTTTTCCATCCTTTGACTTTCAGTCTATGAGTTTCCTTTTGAGTCAGATGTGTTTCTTGTATACAGCATATTGTTGGATCCTGTTTCTTGATCCATTCTGTCAACTTATTTCTTTTAATTGGTGAATTGAGGCCATTTATATTGATGGTTATAACTGATATATGCCAGCTTAACTTTGTTATGCTATTTTCCTTTTGTTTGTTCCCTGCTTTTCTCCCTTGTTTAATTGCTTATCCTGCCTGGTGGTTTCTTTCTGTTGATGTTCTGTGAACTATAGTCATTTTTGTCTTTATCTAGAATGTCTTTCAGTATTCTTTCTACCATTCACTTTTTGGACATGAATGTCTTCAGTTGTTTTTTGTCATGGAAGTATCTTCTTTCTCCATTAATTTTCAAAGAAAATTTTGCAGGGTACATCAACCTGGGCTGAAAATTGTTTTCTTTTAGGGCTCGAAATACTTCACTGCAAGCTCATCTTGACTTGAGGGTTTGTGTTGAGAAGTCTGCCATGATTCTAATGGGCTTTGCTTGATAGGTGAGTTGTGTCTTTTCTGTAACAACTTTTGGTGTTCTGTTTTTATGCTGAATTTCAGGAATCTTGATTGTTATATGTCTGGGTGTAGATGTATTTTAGTTATGACTATTTAGAGTTCTATATGTCTCACTTATCTGTGTATCATATTCTCTTCCCATGCTTGGGAAATTTTATGCTATTACTTCTGTGAATAGATTTTTTTTTATGTCACTTGCATTGACTCCTGCATTTTCATTGACACCTATCAATCTTATATTGTTTTTCTTTGCCTCATCTTGAATCTTTTGAGTTGTTATTTCATGATCTCTTGTTATTTTTAAAAGTTCTTTCCTTTCATGTTTGCTAGCTGTAATCCTGTCTTCAAGGTCTGAAAGTCTATCTTCAGTTTCATTCAAGTGGTTTTGCCAGCTTTCAATAGAATTTTTAATTTCCTGGATATCTCTTTGAATATGTTTCATGCATTCTATTTCTTTCCTATATTGTTTGTTCATGGTTTCCATCATTTTCCCATGCTCCTGTACTTTTTTATCTATAGCTATACTGAGCAACTCCTTTATTAGGGTTGTCATTTCTTTCTTTATATAAGAGATTATTTCTAATCTGATTTCCTCTATAGCCTCATGGATTTTGTTTCTTCCTATGACTTGCAGTGTCCTCTATTTTGATGTCTCCTGTACTTGTTCCTGATGGACTGGCTGTTTGAGATTGCATTTTGCTTTTTCTTTTTGTCATTTTCACCTCTTGAGTTAATATTTTGGTCTTTTTAATCCGTCTAGTCTCAAATGTCCTTCATGTGTGTTTAGGGTCTTACTGTGTGACTGACATTTACTCAATTGCTGGGTTCTACAGTGTAAAGGAAGGGTCAATCACCTCAACTGCTCCTGCAGGGCCTGCTGAGTGAGTCCTATATAGTCTTCCTAGGCCAGCTAACCTAGGAGTATTCATGGAAACCAACCCTCATTTCCTATCGTTATTGCAGCTTCAGGCTATTTCAGGCTGCCACATCTACCTGTTTATACTTTGTGCTCCACCTGGGATCTTACTGGGGTTCTCTTAAGCCCTTTTCAGTTCCTTCAGGTGGGGGAAGGCCTTGTTGGCACTTTGCCAGCTCACCCAGGGTTCTCTGTATGGAAAAGTGATTCAGTCACACTCTTGCCAACTCACCAAGGTCCAAGAGGATTTTCTGAGGTGCCTGTTGGCCCACTGAAGTCCTCTACTTGAGGGGTAAACTCACCACACTGTCACAGGCCCTCCAAAGACCTCTGTGTAGGTGGAAGGGTTGCCGAGGCTCCCACCAGCCTACCAAGGTACTGCAGGTGGTGGAAGGGGTCGCTGATCCATGAGCTACTGAGGTCTTTTGGGTGGGGAGAATGGTGCTCCACAAGCCTGTTGGAGGCTGAGGTCCTTCAGGCACAGAGGAAGGGCAGCCAAGGCTTCCCTCAGCCCCTTAAGTCATCTGCGTGCAGGGGAAAGGCAGTTGACAATCCTATCACCTGCTGAGGTGCAGGGTAAGGGGGCCAAGGCTCCCGTCAGTCCCTGAAGTCCTCTGGGTGCAGAGAAAGGGCAATAGATAATTCCATCAGCTGCTGAGATGCAGGGTAAGGGGGCTAAGGCTCTCCTCAGCTGCTGAAGTCATCCAGGTGTGGTGGAAGGGCAACTGATAATCCTGTGGGCTGCTGAGGTCTTTCACATGCAGGGAAGGGCAGCCAAGGATCCCCTGGGCAGCTGAAGTTGCCTGGGTGCAGAGAAAGGGCAGCAGATGATCTTTTCAGTTGCTGAGGATCCCTTTTCTATCAGCCTGATACTTTGACAAGATACCAAGTAGCAAGGAAGTTCCAGTTATATTATTTTTCTGGAATCCTCTTCATTGTTTAGGTTCTCCCACTTACAAAATGTGTTGGCTACTAATTTAGACTATTTATCATTTCAATGCCACAGCAGAACCTGTCTTCTTCATACTATTAGAACAGTGGTTTAGATGCTAGGACCTTTTGAAATCTTTTTTATGCTTAGTAATTCTGAGAAAAAGTACTACACCCATTCCCATTCTATCAGTCATAGGTTGCATTAAGATATTCATAACCAGTGCTTTTGTTTTCCCATATTCCAATTTAGAACAAAAATTTTGTGCAGTTACTCAGTTTCTTTGCTATGTTCTTCAACTATTTTGTACAAACAATTGCCATATAAGACTCACTTTGTCAAACTTACAAACAAATTCAACTTATGAATGTTCTCCTTGAATGGAACTCGTTCATGAGTTGAGGACTTATAGTACTAGAATTTATCAAAGGACAGTTTAGTTATTGTTTAATTCATCTCTTACTCCCTTACTCACTTGGTAATCCCTTTGAAAAATAGGATCATGATACATTCATCTTTTTTCACTGATTAACAAAAGACCTGCGTATAGAAATTGATGTTTGGCATTGGCTGGCTGGCTGGCTGGCTGGATGGATGGATACATGGATACATGGGCATCATAAGTATGAAATGATCAGCTTTGCAAAACATACAGATGTGATATGCTTCCCATGAGAGGGACCCTATTAGAATGGAGACCCCACCAATCAAAATGTCTATACCTGTGGGATCAGCAGCAAGTAACTTAGAAGTGGTCTTCTGGGTGAAGACTGTAGTATTTTTGAATTGTCCAGGATCAAAATGTCTGTCCCAATCACTTCACACAACTGGGGCTCTGCTTGCTCATAAGGCCTGTTGTGATCCAGTGGGATTCCACCTGCCTGGTTTTAACTTTCTGGGATTACTGAGCCAACTGCCCTGTCTTGGTTCCTAGGATTGACTGTGATGACATTTTCTAGGCTTACCCTTTTCTTCTCACTCCATATGCCTTTTTACTTCTCCTAGCCAAAAATTTTTCTCTGTAAATGACTCGTTTATACCAAGGAATAAATGATTCACAGAGCTTGGTGTGTTACTCCTCCTCAGAACCTTTACAGTTTAAAAGGGACAAAATCTTGAGATAAAGAATCTCAAACTGTGGCATTTCAAGCAAAGAATGTCCTTAATCCTTGGCAGCTGGACATAGATCCCTGGCCAGGTGTACTGGTTCTACTGCCTCTTCTCCTGCACAGTGGGGCTCTCTTCCTCCCATCCTCAATCACAGACAATCTTGGACACTGATCATGTAACTCTGGAGTTCTCATGGATAACCATTCCACACTCTGGCCCCCTCCTCCCTGTGATGTTCTGCTCCAGTCTCATTGGTCATTTAATCCTAAAGCCACCTAATTTTGTCACCATGATTCATTTTATGCATAGATCTCACATCCTCCTCTATTTTCTCTACAAATGGATTTCAATCCTCTTTGGCACCTCCAGTGAATTGACTACATTTATTCTCTACTAATCCATCAACTACATCCTTTCTTCAGTCCCTCCCTGTCAAATCTAGATCTCATGCTCATCACTCCATAATATTTTCTTCCAAACCCTAAACTCCTGGCATTCTGTCCTTTTATCACATCCATCTGGCAAAGACAAATCTGAATGAACTCAACCTTCCTTTTGCTCTGAAGCTGTGCTCAAGCTGTAGAGTTTTATTGAGACAGTGCAACCACAGGGCACATCAATTTCACCATGTGTTCATAATAATTCTCAGATGGACTCTCAACATTGCTCAGTAAATGTGTCACATTTCTCTCATCAACTCTGAGACACATTTTGGTCCTAATCTGCCTTCCTTAAACCTCTGACTCTCCCACCTCTTTCCTCACTCTTGGCTTGCAACCCTGCCTCCTACTTCACCAGGAACACTGAGTCCATTACACAGAACTCTCTTGCCCTCCTACCACCAAGTACACTAGCACACCCACCTCCCTCCTGTTCCCTGGCCTTTTCTCCCTCCCACCAACTAAGACTGCCTTGTCCTCATGGCTTATGAACCATTGTCTCCTTCTTTTCTCAGAAATGATTCCCATGCTCTAATTTCCTCTCAGATGAATTTGTCCCAATGAGATTTAAATACATGTCTTTCCACTTAAAGGTGTCCCTTACTAAAACTTGAAGACCCCTCCAGCTATTGTCCTTTAAACCAAATTCTGTGAAAAATTTCTTCCTTCTCCTGTTTACAATTCCTCATTCTTCTCACTACAGGCTGCCTTTAGACCCCAGCACTTGCCTGAAACAGCTCTTGCTTCTGTCGCCAAAAACTTACACATTCCAAGTCCAGTGGGCACGTTTCAGCCCTACTCACTGCATACGTCACCTACACTGGCCCTGTTGGTCACGCTTTGCTTCTTGATGCTCTCACTTTTCTCTTTGCGTTAGTGACACACCACTGCTCCACTCCTAGCTTTCTCAGCAACCCCTTCTCTGTATCCATGGCAAGTTTCTTTTACTTTTATTGTCTACTCAATAGTGGATTTTCTGCAAACTTGGGCTCACTTTGACTGCACACTTAACTCTCTTCTTCCTCAGCAAGCTCATCAGCCTCGGGGCTTCAGATTCCAACTCTACACAGAGAAACTCTGAAAGCCATCTTTTCCCTGGATCTCCAGTTCTTTCACACCTTCATATTGTTTATTCAGACATACTACCAGGTCTCCTATGAATAAACTTGTCAGAGACCCCACACCCATCACATTCAAGCCTTCATTCAGATGTGTAGAGATCAAAGCATCTGGAAATTTCAAAGCCAGTTTACCCCAACTCCTATAAGCTGACCCTTCTCAGCCTTGAAGCCTACACTGCACTATTTCTCTAGCATGGAAGATGGTAAGAATGGGCTGACTTTCATGTCCAGTAGTTGCTGGTTAAAATGTTGACTCACTTATTCCCTTGTTATATGACCATAAAGGTGGTATTATTTCATGAGGTTATGTTATTTAACTTCCCAGAGCCTCAGATTCCTCACTAATAATGTGATGTAAATGTCTAAGAGTTACATGAATTATGCACATTAAGTAGTAGGCAGAGAATGCCGTCATATGGAATGCAATCATAATGTTGACTTCATTATTATTGTACTTTTATTTGACTTGAAGAGTCCTTATTGCATGCTTCTCTTTATTGATTCTAAAATATTTTTATTATTCCCAAGTCCTTTAAGAGCAGACATAAGCCTTTCTACATTCTTTGCTAAGACACTCAAGAATCATCCACTATAAAGTTCCCTAATATCCTCCCCTATACTTCTAGTCAGCATCCATGCAGTAGACCCTCCTGTAAGACCAGAGGAGCTACCTGTTTTCTTAGAAGGCTAGTCATTCTTCAGAGGATTCTGGCTTCCATAGCTCAGGTACATCCTTTTGTCTGTTACCCATTCTGTCTCTTATTTCCTCTTTGCATCTTCTCCCTTTACTTCAGGACAGACGTGTCCTCTAATTGCTCCTAGTCCTAAGCAAAACATCTAAAAAAATGTCACTTTCTCTTCACTAAGCTTTTAAAGTGACATCTATAGCAGTTTCATTTATCATTCTTTTCTCAGTCCCTTACCATACACTTCTTGCCCTCAAAGAATTTGCATCCTTACAGGATCAGTTGCCTTCCTCAACTCAAGTCATGATGCCACACAGAGCACCCCTGCAATGAACCTCCAATCTCCTGCCAGGTATTACAATGCATGGCAAGAGAAAAAACTCACTGAGAGAGAAATAAGAGAAACCATACCCTTCACAATAGCATCCAAAAAAATGAAATACTTAGGAATCAACCTAACAAAGGAAGCAAAACATCTATTCAATGAAAATTACAGTACTCCGAAAAAAGAAATCGAAGAGGATCTCAGAAAATGGAAACCCATTCCGTGTTCATGGATAGGAAGAACAAACATTGTGAAAATGGCCATTCTCCCAAAATTATTATACAGATTTAATGCAATTCCCATCAAAATATCATTAGCATACCTGACAGATCTAGAGAAATCATTCTTAAAATTAATC
>RJWT010012328.1:0-22538 GCA_004365215.1 Cuniculus paca
TTTTGTATAAGATCTTCACAAATATCAGTAGCTTTTCAGGAGCTGCTGATGTTGACATCCCCTGATTTAAAAATTTGTACCCCTCAAAAAATAAGGAGGAACAATAAAATCAACATTAAAAAAATCAGAATGAATTAGTTTCAGTATTATATTTTTAAATGAAAGTTGGAATAGATTTGATGTCTATGTACATGGAAAAAAAAGTCTTCTTTTTTTCTTGATTACAGTATCCAAAATAAATTGCGTTAGGAGTCAGTTTAATTTCCATCACTTTGACTGCAAAAAGTTGTGCCTCAAGCTCTCCAAGTTGAGAATGGATGCCCCAGAAATTTTTCTTCAATTATCCTGAAGCACTAAATGCAAAAACAAATGACTTAGGTTACCACAGGGCTAGAAAAGCAAAAGCTGGTAAAAAGAGTCAAGCACAATCATTAGGAAATAATACAATAACAAATACTGGAATGGCTGTGGTGAAAAAGGAACCCTCTTGCATTGTTAGTGGGAATACAAACCAGTACAACTGTTATGGAAATCGGTGTAGAGAGCTCTCAAAGAACTGAAATTAGAAATTTCATAGGACCCAGCTATTCCCCTGCTAAGTATCTTTCCCAAGGACTTTATGTCATCGCACTACAGTGAAACATGTGTACTGGTGTTTGTAATAGCACAATTTGTAACAGCCTGTATACCCATCGACAGACAAATGGCTAACAAAAATGTGGTATCTATATATCATGAAATATTACTTGGTATAAAGAATGACACATTTGAGATATTTGTAGGAAAATGCATATATCTGGAAACTTTTGAGTAAAATAAACTCAACACACAAGCTTAAATACCATATGGTATCTCTCATTTGAGTGAGGCATAGTATACACAGAGAGAATGATAAAGGATAGACAAAAAAGAACAAGGGGATGGATCTCGTTCAATAGGGAAGTGGTCCAAAGGAACAAAGGTGAGGGTTGAGGAGGAAGGGAAGTGGAAACAAGAAGAATTAAACATATGCCATGTATAAGATCCTAATAACCCCAATTGATGTAAACACTGTATGCCACAGCACAAGCTAAAACAATTTCAACAAGTATGAAGGAAGGGATTACAGAAGCAGAGGAGGAGGGAGGGAGGGGAGAGAAGGGGAAGGGCATTAAAAAAAAAAGGAGCAAGCACTCCCCAAGATGACTGTAAAGTGCATGAATTGCAAGCATGTACTAATAAAATAAAATGTTATCCGGGGAAAAACAACAACAACAAAACCCCAACAACAACAACTAAAAAAACCCAAAACAACAACCAAGAGCCAGCCACAAATCATGACAGATGAAGCATGGTAATATCACCTTCCTGGTACCAGCGAGCTCCTTTACTGCAGGGAAGGTCTGTTAGAGGGAAAGTGAGAGGGTTCTGGCTTTGTTTTGGGCGATGGGTTTGCAAGTGCTTATCTCCTTATTAGAAATAATTAAAGAAAGTGAGTCATCTTTGGACTAATGAGTGTGTATCTTAAACTAAGAGAAAAACAAAAACAGTACCTAAGAGAGCCAGATCAGAAGGAAAATCCCAAATATATGCTTTATGAATATTTGAACTGGAGCTTATGATTTATCGGAAAAAGAACTAGGTAGATTTTATCGTGTTGTGGTTGACATTCCTCCATGAGGAAGTGCACTGATTCACTGAAATTAAGAAAATAAAACTCAGAATTCAGAGGCTTAGCAAAAGAACAATGAAAGAGGATAAAAACATCCTTTTTCAGATGAATAACAGAATGAGAATTAAGGGATGCTCATCGTATTCTTCAGGGTCAGGTCAAAATCTTGCTTCTTTAACTCAAGCATCCTTTCAAATTCTTGTTCTAAAGAATTAAAAAAGTGTATAGGAGCAGAATACTATAATGAACTCCCACATGTACCCATCTCTTAGATTTTTAACAATATCATCTTACAGCTTTTCTAATCCTCCATGTGCCTCCTCTGGATTTTTGAAGCTTTTAAATAGATTAATTTTACATGTAAATATTTCAGGATGTCTCTCTAAAGGATATGTATCTTCCTAAATATAATCGCCATATCATTAATATGCAACTCTAAATATCAGTGATAATTCTTGAACAGCATTTAATAACGACAGGGTGTTTATTATTTGATGATTGTTTGAATTACTACCCAAAGTCTCTTTCTTCTTCACGTGTTTCTCGTGCATCTCCTTTTAAATCTGTATTTTAATTTTTTTGCTGAAGCTATGTCACTTGTCATCTAGAATTTTCCAGGGATGTGTGTTGTGCTTATTGTATCCACATTATGTTCTGTAACTGTTTTTTTTTTTTTGTCTTCTGAATTTCCTCAATATTGGTTTTTCAATCAGAGGATTAGTTAGATTCAAGTTTGATTTTTTTTTTCACATTACTTTGTAGGTATTGTCCTATCCTTCCAGCAGGAACAACATATTGTATGGTTGTTTTTCCTTTTATAATGCTTATAACCATTTATGATATTAGCTGACTCATTAAATTTTGTAAAATAATACTTGAATTGTTCCCTTCTTTATCAATTGGAATGACTGTATGAGAAAATTTCCTTCATCAGTTTTGAGTATCTTGAAGTACCTTTTATATAAGAAAATGGTATAAGTGATTCTCATTTTTTTCTCAATAATTATCAATATTTTGAGTTGGATCCTGAACATTCTTTAAATGGAATTAGTGAGATATGTAGTATCAATTTAGATTTATGGATTTAAAACTATTTGATGTGTTTCAATCCATTGGAATTATTACCCTTATTGCCACTTGAATTACTCTGCCTTTGGCCAGTAGCAGCATATGTAAGGGTACTCCTGAGTCCTTTGGATATTATATTGGTAGTCTTTGGTGACTCTCTTATTTTCTGCTTTAATGCTTTATTTTAAACTCATCTTGCATATTTCTTTCCCCACACTCAGAATCAGTCATTTCTTTTTTTCTTTTCTTCATTTATTTATTTATTTATTTACTTATTGTACCAGGGATCAAACTCATGACCTTGCGCTTGCCTGGCAGGCCCCTGTTCAGTTGAGCTAAATCCCTGGCTTAGCCATTTTTTTTTAAGAAGCCTTCCTTGTAGCAAGAAACAATATTTAGATAACATAGTGTAGGCCAGTGAGGGCAAACCTTTTGGAGCTTTCAATTACATACAGCCTGCTGAGGCACACATACCATAGGTTCCCCACCACTGACTAGGCACTCGGAATGCTTGCTTGTGGCTACTGGGTTGCTTTCTTTTTTTGTATATTTTCTTGATAATGATGTGATTTTTATTTAAATGAAAACTTCTAGGTCTACTTCATGACTATATATATTTTGTCTTTTTTTTTTTTTTTTGGGTACTGGAAATTGAACTCACAACCATACACTTGCCAGGCAAGTGCTGTGCCTGCTGAGCTATATTCCCAGCCTCTGACTATACGGTTTTTAACTTTACCTCACTGAACTGCATCTCTGTCTCCTTTTGATCATGCCTAAAATCCCATCTCTCAAAGATTATAACAATCCTTCGGTTTGTCTGACATTGCACCCTCCGTAGTTCTAGAAAAACAATACCAATGATTAATGAAAACTACTGAAATTGTGTCATACTTCTTTTCGTCCCTAGGGTATATGTCACTAGGATAATACAGTATATAGTCAAATTACTTATTTTTAAGTTTTGATATAATTCCTCAATGTGATTTTACCATGTAGATTCATAGGCTTATTTATTTCATGTTAGTATTGAACTGATACCATGTGGCTCTTGTAACTGTTGCAGGTTTGTTTTCATCTGCCCTTATTTCAGGGTTTGTTTTGTCATCTAGCTTTGGTGTACATGGCATTTAGAAAATACCACTTGCTTTGCATTTGTCAGTATCTACTAAAGCCAACTATATGCATGTATTAGGATCTAGCAGCTCCAATCCTATTTATCTGTACCACAGAAAGGCAAACCTATGTTTGTCAAAAGACCCATATTAAAAGACTGATAGCTAAAACATGAAACTACTGAAATTTCCATCAACAGTAAAATGAATAAGTCATGGTATGTGTACTTGAATTATTGTATAGCAATGAGTATAAATTATCTGCAACTATATAAAATAATTGAGATGAATCTCACAAACACAGTTTCAAGAAAAGACCCAATGGATCACATGTTGTATAACTTCATTTAAATAGAGTATGAAAAGTATACTTTGAGAGGTCAGAATACTCCTTGGGGAGCAGTGTCTGGAAAAAGGCACATGGGGAGCTCCTGTGGGTGTTGGTAATATCTACTTCCTGCTCTGGATGCTTCATCTATGAGCATGCTCAGTTTGAGAACATTTATTAATCTGGGTGCTTAAGTAGTTATGTATACATTGTAAATGAAAGAAAAAATAAAAATATCTACTTGACAGCTATCTCCATAGCTGTGTCATTTGAACGTACTTTGCTAATTTGAGCATTATAAAGAATGATGGTGAAATGAATTATGAAATATTAAATAAAAAATACTGTATCCGTAGTGCTACTTAAGTGAGGAAAGCAGGGTACTCGGGGTTGAGTGTCTCATGTGATTCTAATGGGGGTTGGTTTCACATCGGAGTGGGAGCCCGTGTAGGGAAAAACAGTCACGTCTCCAGCAGGAGGCAGACAACAGGAAGTTCAGGTCTTGCTCCTTTTGTAGTAACCTCCCTGTGAGAACGCAAGGGATCACACCAGAACTACCTTCTGAGAACACAGCGCCTATGATCCAAGGACATTTCACTAGGCCCTGCCTCCCACAGACTCCACCCCCCTCAGCAGTCTTACTTGGCAAACCAAGACTTCAGTTGCAATGGATGCTTGGGGGATGTTGACACCACACCTGAACCGCAGCAGGGAACCAATCTTCAGAATAGGATTGTCCTATTTTTTTCCTGTCAAGCTGTTTTCCCAGTTGCTTATTGTCTCTCTCGCTTCCCTTCATAACTCCCCACACCCCATCCTGTCTTGAACACTATACTAATTTGTGTTCTTAAAAACTCTTATCACTAACAGAAACATCAATGCCTTTATTTTTATCTGTTAGATAAATGTGGGAAACACTCAGACTGCTTCAAAGCTCAGGGGCACCTAAGGACACGTGCGGACATGACCCTGCTTGTCTAGGGCAGGCACACAGTGCAACACAGTTGTGTAACCATGACTTAGCACAGGTAAACACGAATGTGTTGGTTAGGACACTTGGTAAGAATGTAAGTATGAGGTAACAACCTGTATAAGAATTACACAGTGGCTCTTGCCCACTGCTGTTCTCTGTGCTGCCTGCTGTTGTTGCTGATGTCTTGCACATGTGCGTCCTTTAACCTGGGGACCTTACCTGTGAAAATCTCCCTTGGGCCCCTTGAGCAGGTTGACAGTGAAACATGTGATAAACGAGTATAGAATCTTGAGATCAGCACTATCTCTTGGAGTGGGGCAGGGTGGCTGAGATTCCACATGAGAAGGCAGGCCATAAACTTCCCCAGGATTTGTGTGGTTGTGGTCTGAGACTCTCCTAGGTAGAATTTGGAGAGCATTCTTATCTGTTGAAAGTCTTGAGTGTGAGTAAAGCTTGCCTAAAGATGTTACACAGCAAGAAAGGCATCTGTAGTCAGCCTAGAAGCCCTTGAAAAGAGCCCTGCCTGCCGTCTGTATTTGTGCTAAGCTTTTCACATATTAAAGTGATACTTATGAGTGCAGGCATAGCAATTGGTTATCATCTACTGTATATCAGAAGCGTGGTAATGATGGGGAAACATTCCATACCTGTCTTTGATTACTTGGGTTAGTTTAACCTCAATTAAGAAAATAGAGCATTCACCTGATGAATGAAGGTGGGCAGATGGAGCTGACACAGCTGTCTAGGATGCCAGGTGGAGGGAGGAAATTTAGACCCAAGTGAGAGTAACATCTTCTCAGATGGCAAATGTGCCATCTGCTCCTCCATCACTGTGTTTTAAAGGAGGTACCTTAACTCTTTCAGGGACCAGCTTTCCAGAACAACTATTGGAATTCAAGGAAACCAAACGAGTATGAACAGATTTAAAGAGAGCAGGCTATTCTCTACCCACCGACCAGAGCTGAAAACAAAAAAAACAGTAGTGTGTGCATGTAGCATGTTATCAAGGCTTACTTGAAATTTGTGAGGAGTACAGTATGAGTTGTCTCGTTTGCAGATGGAAGTTAATTCAGCTAAGTCAAAGACTTGGTGTATGTGATGTAAAACACCAGGTGGTGTTCAGTTAATTCCAGAGAAAATGAACAAATGTCATCCACTTTTCATTTTTCTCTGTTGCTATGTGTTAATACTCAGCCATTTGGAGTGGAATTTTCCACCTGAACCAATATATTAACACACATTTATTTAGCTAGTCCATTTTGCTTTTTTGTGTCACCTGCTATTTCATTCAGCAAATTGTTTTAGTATCTAAACAAAACTTTGTGCTAGATTCTATTAACTTTACAGTGAGACATAGAGGTTACTGTTTATCACAAGTTTGGCCTAGTGGAGGACTCAAACACATGGGTAAATAACCAACACATTGTCAGATTGTTGCAAATCTATTAAATGTGCACTTTGGGGTTGTCTGAATCTGAGCTAAAGAGTGAGATACAAATTCTAACCTTCTGTGATTTAATTGATTCCTGTCATCTTATTTTAAATCCCTTGCCAGAGGTTAAGTTATCTCACTCCCAAGTTCCTTGATCTCAGATCAAAAAACAGGGCAGTGAGCTGATCAGTTGCCTAACTGATGTCGGGTAGGGTGGGAGATGGCCTCTGTGACTAACATGCAAGGTTCTGGAAGCGAGTTAGTCCCTTCCGACATGTGGTTTCAAAGCTGATCTGGGACCTGCCTGTTATGGGTCAGAATCAAGCAGCCTGCTTCACTACAACCATAAAGAAGTACTGCCAGGCTTTCTCCCTTGGAATGACTTTCTACTCTGTTTGTACAGCCCTTACATTCTCTCTTTGCTTTGTTTTCTGCTCTCATGTGTGGTAAGTATTACCTGTGCTTTGGTCACAGAGGTGGTTTTTAAAATCTTTTTCCTCTTGTCAGATAGAGGGCTGAGCCAACCATAAATCCCCTTTTAGGATGAAATATGGATGTAGTGTTACCTTCCAGGGAGCACTTTTAAATCATCCTCCTGTCAACAATAGATCTAGGGTTGACTATCTTATTTTTTTCTTACTTTCATCTGAGCCACATTTGAGAAGTCAAAATTTTTATAGATATAAAAGAATGGTAATAGCGGAGACCCAGACCTTTTTTTTTGATATTCCTTAGTTTTCTAATAAGGGAAGTGTCACAGAGCAATAGCGACATTAAAACATCCATGTGAGTGTTGTAGCTGAGGGAACCAGAGTCTATTAGCATCTCAGAGCTATATCTCTTGAAACACAGGGTTGTGTGTTCCCCACCTTTGACTTGCCATCAGGATGTGACTGATGGACTGCTCTGAGCTGGATATCTGGCCAAAGCTAAGAAAATGCTAATCTTTCTCTTGGAAACTAGAGTCTGTAAAGCAAAATAGGACAGTTAGGGTCATATGAACAATCATCACAATTCCTTGGAAGGCTGAGGCACTTCCTTTGAGGTTCCTAGGAAGAAAGTTTGAAAGGGAAGGAGAAAAGGAGAAAGGAAAATAGATCTGAGCTTCTGTCTTTTCTCCTTTCTTCTTCCTCCTCTACCCCTTCCTGAGCAGTCTCCTTCCCTCTTCCCTCCTGTCTTCTAGACAACTTCATTTTTCATCTTATACATACATATGGCTCCTCTTGGTTTTTCCATTTCTCCAGTTTTTCATTATCAACAGTTGACTCAAATAATGTAGATTGTGTCCTAGTTTTTTGTGTCTGGTTCTTTCTCTGGGATTCGGGAGCATCTTTTGCACTGCTTGTACTATTAGCGGGTTGTGAGTCCTTGGAATTCACCTGTCTTAGGCTGGCCAATAAGACAGTAAGCTATTCCCCTGGCAAAGGTATTGGTTCAGAGATGGATGTGTGACCATTCAACTTGACAGAGTGATCAAAGTCTTTCCTGGGAGAGGTTATAAAGAGACAAGTTGTTTTTTCTTTTGAGGTTACCAAGTCATAAGGAAAGTCACAGACTGGCATCCTGCTTGTCACAGAGGATGCTTTGAAATACATAGGCAAGAATTAAAAATAGAGAAATGAGATAGCAAAAGAGACATGGCCCCAACACCCTAACACTAGCTCCTCAATCCTAGATCTCTAGCAAAGCCTAAAGACTATTCCATACCTGAATTCTCCAGATGTAAAAGTCAAGAAATTCTTTTTCTAGAATTCTAGTCTGAGTTAGACTTGTGTTATGATCTGATTAACGGAGTGAAAACCAAATGGCCAAGGAGCACAGAAAAGTTTCTCTAGAAGTTTTCTCAGGCTAACTTTTTGTTAGTTGTTACCAAAACTCCGGGAAAGAAATCAATATATTTGATGATAATCACCTTGATTGCTTAAGACATTGCTCCAATTAGGTTATGCATCCAGGATTTATATATAGTCCCAAGGAGTTGTTCATAAAAAATATTTAGGGTAGAAGCATAGCACAGTAGTAGAGCATTTGTTTGGAATGTTCAAAACCCTTGGTTTGCTCCTCAGCACTGTTAAAAACAAAAATGGACAAACAAAATCTCCAAAAATTAAATGACTTTGAGTTCACTGTGATTATCTTTGTTTAAATAATTCATTATTTTTGTCAATTTTGTCTGTTAGGACTCAGCCAGATTTTTTTGTGTCAATAGTCATCCCTGTTCTTTTCTCTTTGTCTGCCAGTGGCTAAGACCCTGGAAATTAAATTTCTCAAACTACTCGCCAGCAGGGTTCTGGTTTGTTTCTGTTTACTGAATGAGAGTCACCTTGGGGAGGTTGGGAAGTCATTTGGAAGGAACGAGCTGCTGTTTGTCTGCACCAGCTGTGGGAAGTATGAGGGTGTCTGCCAATGGAAGATGTGAGGTGTGGTGAGTGGCTTCCAGTGTACTCTGGAGAGTCTGTCACTTCAGTACTGCAGGCAGCTAACATCTATGGTGGCTCCCAGATGGTTTGAGGCATCCTTCCAAGGATCAAGCTTTGGCCTGTAGGCAGCTGGAACTGTTGTTGGGAGCTGCCCTCTAATTCCTAAATTTCCTGCAAACCAATAGCCCTTCTGACCATTGTTCCTGTAGCCCTCTAACATTTGTGTAAACCTCCAGTTTCCTTTGTTGAGTGTTTTAAATTTGGATACCTAGAGTGATTTCTGATTTTTCTCACTAAACTTTGACCAAATCATTTTACTACATCATGGTATGAGGACTGATTACTTGCAGAAAGATAATACAGTAATAGCAAATACTATTATCTTTTGACTGTGATTGTAAACTCCCTGCTGTTTCTTTTGCTGATAAAGTGAAATTATTTATTCAGTTCAGCCTACTCTAGAGGGGCTTAAGAGCAAATGTTCTGCTCCATTAAACACTCAGAAGATGAAGTCTCTTTGGAAGAAGGTAATATTATGAATGTTACTTTTTTGAATAAGAAGAACTCAAAATGTACATGTCTATTGAATTCTAGTTGTAAATGAGGGGGAAAGAGAACCCATTTCTCAAAATTTCAAATTGAAAAAAAATGTTTCGGCTCCAGGAATTAATTTGATTAGTTTAACTGCTTAGAAGATAGAAATCATCTTGGCTTTGCTGAATCTTGCCCTTGAAAGTTATGGACCAGCTACCACCATCTCTCAGTAATTTTGGGAGTGTTTCAGTTGGAGTAACTTAGGCGATGTTGTGGTAAGAAACAACTCCAAAATCTCAGGATTTGACTCAAGGTTTGTAAGTAAGTCAGCTTTCAGTTACTATTATGAAATATCTGAGATAAGAAATTTAAAAAGAAAAAAGGTTGATTTTGGCTTATAGCTTCAGAGGTTTCAGTCCATGGTTAGTTGGTTGTGTTACCTTTGGATCTGTGGTGAAGCAGTGTGTTATGGTGGGCTCCTGTGTCAGAGGAAGCTGCTTACATCATGGAAGCTGAGAAGAAACCAGACAAGAAGGGGCCAGCATCCTAATATCCCCTTCAAGGGTATGCCCTGAGTGCCTTGACTTCCTTTCAGTAGCTCTACCTCTGAAATGTTCCACACTTCCCAATATTGTCCCAACTTGGGGACCAAACCTATAACATGTGGGCCTATAGGAAAATTTCATACCCAAGCTATAACTTTGTTTGTTTTTCACATCTGCTTCTGTTCTGTTGCATTCTGGGCAGCATTAAAGCACAGATACAAATTTTGAGGCTCATTCTATGGAACAAGTAAAACTCTTAAATCTGGGACTTCTACTGCTGTCTTGCATTCCTTTTGTGTTGCTGGGACAAAATACCTGACACTCCAAATTAGGGTGGTTTCAGTCCATAATCAGTTGGCTCCAAGACAGGGTAGTACATAGCAGAAGGGCAATAGTTTATGGTGGAAGAGATAGCAAAAGCAACAAGAGCAAAAAGTAGGAGAAGCAAGTCTCTTTTCCTCCCTTATATTGTATGCAGGCTACCCCATTCCAGGGTGGGTGCAGCACTTACACTGCCAATCCCAGCACTAGATAATGAACCAATCACAAACACTAGATTCAGCCAACTTCAAAAAACCTGCTCCCCGAGTGCAGACTGGTGCAACCACTATGGAGGTCAGTCTGGAGGTTTCTCAAAAAGCTAGGACTGGAAGTCCCATTTGACTCAGCTATCCCACTTCTGGGAATATTCCCAGAAGAAGTGAAATCATCTTATCACAGTGATATATGTGCACCCATGTTTATAGCAGCACAATTTGTCATAGCCAAATCTTGGAAACAACCCAAATGCCCATCAATCGAGGAATGGATAAAGAAGATGTGGTACTTTTATTCAGTGGAGTACTATTCAGCTATAAAAAATGATCACATTGAGGCTTTTATAGGTAAATGGATGAGACTTGAGACCATACTCATAAGTGAAATAAACCAAAAACACACATGTAAACACCGCATTGTCTCCCTAGTGTAAGAAACTGAAAGACTCAATAAGATACAAAATTCTCGATAAATATGGAGAAATGGTTCTGAAATCCAATGGTGCTTTTATTCTTTGATTTGATTGGTTTAAGTCCCTTTCCTACTATTAGAAGGCAATATGTGAGAAGATAGGAACAGCTCTTTTGAAAAATGAGACACTACGGTAGCCATTGCTACTTTCTTGTTATCCGACTTAAAGACCTGTATTGCTATTCTCTTTTATCTGGTTTTATACTACTTTGTTTTGTTTGAGTTTATTGTATGTAAATGTATGAACAACCATTTTGAAGAAAGCAAGAGACACTAGGGTAACCATTGTTAATCTCCTGTTGTTGTGTTTTGAAAACCTGTATTGCTTGCAGTGCTCTGTTTTGAAATGCTATATTATGTTTGACTCTATTCTGCTTTCTTTTGCTTTGTTTTGTTGTTTTGTTCTATTCTCTTTAAAATAAAAAAAAGCGCCTGCCCCCCAGGTCTGTGTGAGGCTTTAGGGGGACATCCAGACACAAACCATAACAACTGCCATCAAGGAAGGGATGAAAAAGCCAAATGATCATGTGGAATATTCATTTTCAGGTCTTACTGTGGCAAATATCACTGCTACCTACATTATATTGGCTAGAACCCAGGTATCAGTTCCAGTATACCCACAGGTAAGGCTTGGAAGTGTGGTCTTGCTGTGCTATGAATTGCATCTGACTGGCTTCAACAAGGTTTTACCAAAGACCCATTCCTTCCATGTTTCATTTTTCTCCCCACCTCAAAACCTGGACTATATTTTAAAATATTTTGCTGCCCAAAATGTTCTTTGACTCATGTTATTGAATCTAAAGAAACCATATTCTCGTTTTTCTTATTTAAATTATGTATGAATACAGACCATGTTTTTATGTGGCTAATCATGCTGATTATCATAATATTGACTTTTAGATCTTTTGATCATCTTAATTATATTATTAGGATTTTTTTGGTATGTATGTGTATGTTGTACTGTGGATTAAACCACAGCTCTTCATATCCCAACTCTTTTTTATTTTGAAACAGAGTCTCAGTAAGTTTCAGGCTGGGTTGAACTTGTGATCCTCCTGCTTCAGCCTCCCAGAGTGCTGGAATTATAGGCATGTATCTTCATGCCTAGCTAAGGACAGGTAGTTTGAGTCTGATTCTTCTTAAGAAAGCTCTTCCTGGGGGTTACTCTCGCCTCAGTAGTCTCTTTGGGCTTACTAGAACAACTAACATCTATGGTTCCTACCAGTGTCCTTCAAACTTCAGTGAGTATCAGAATTATCTGAGGGGCTGCTTAAAACAGTGATCGCAGGGTCTCATTCCAGAGATCAGATTCAATTTGATCTGGGATGAGGTCTGAGAGTTTTCACATCTAACAAATATTGATGCTACTGTTCTCTGAATTCCACTTTGACAACCAGTAGTATTTACTAAATAGTTCACCGTAGGGCTAGGGATTCAGCTCAGCAGCTTAAGCGCCTGTGTGGCAAGCACGAGGTTGTGAATTTGATCCCTGATACCAAAAATAAAAATAAAATAGTTTACCATGAAGCTTGGTATCATTTCTGTTTATTTTCTATTTTCTCCCATTCATAACGCTGCACTTTGAGTGCCCACTACATGCAAGGCCTTGTGGTACCTGGTTTTGGAGCTTATTTATCATATTTAAAGGACATAGTTTTTATTTTTTATATCACTTTTCATGTTAGTAGGTAATCAATTCATGCTCATCAATTGGTATGAACTAATGCAATTGACTTCTGTTGTCTTGTTGAACACAGACTACATGCGAATGTGGTAATTTTGATTATGAAAATAGGTTGGAGTCTCGATCTCTCTGATTGTTTTTTAGGAATAGACAGCCTTACCCTTGTTATATTAATATCATTTTTTCAAACAATTCAGTAAACATGGCATGAGAGTTACTTAATTTCATGTCCTTGGTTAGCTTTAGTCAAAGGCACTGAAAAGCTTTAAGAATGATTAGACTTAGTTCTTAATTAAAAGACGGTTTGACTTTCTGTATGTATTAATGAATGTGAATTGGAAACCCTCTAGACTACATTTAAATAATTAGGTAAAGAGGCTCTGAGATTTTAGTTTTGTCCTGATGCTTCTTGCCCAAAGGTGAATTGTACTCAAGAGTATTGATCTTGTTTTATTGGAATGTTAAGTATGTTTGCTATGGGATATTTTGTCTCCACAAAGGGATAATGAGTTGGAAGTTATGTCAAATTCTAGAACAATAGCAACTACCTAGAAACTATTTTTGTTCTAGTATTGTTTAAGAATTGGATTGAGTTTCTTGAAACGTTTTCAACTAATTTTCTCTTGTAATCTAAAATTTTTGGCTACTTTCATTACAATATTAAAAGTCAAATCTTATTCACATTATGAATAGAAATTGTACATCATACACATTTTTGTGGTCTAAAATAATTATAGTTTATTTGAAAAAATTTTAAAAGATAAATCACAAAACTTCATATTTATAAATTATCATCACTCAAAAAAATTTTCCCTACCATTTAATTTTAACATGTTCAAATGCATGCAAAAGAATATCTAGATTTGTTGGAAATATGCTATGAAAAAAACCCTTTTTATTTAATTTTATTCCACATTGGTTCAGGCTTTATGGAGAACAGCCTCTGGCTTTTTCTTCAGCTCTGCAATTTTCCCCCTTCGAGTTGGGACTACTCTTTGATCTTCTAGAATTCTACAAGGGAATAAATATACATGTAGATGAAAAGGAACATATGAATAAAATATATTAGACTTTCTAAAGCCTTTGACAATATTTGCATTAAAGACTTATTAAAAGTCTAGTCACTGTACCCCTGCTTATGTTATTCTATCAAGGGTGGCAACCAGTTTAAAGTACAGTAAAATAATAAGGGGACATTTCTCTGAGAGGAAAAAGACATGATAACTCATGGGAATCAATTCTAGGAAAATTAGAGGTAATGGTCTCTAAAGTCAGTGGGTAAGATTTGAAGGTAACAAACTTGCTCTTTCAGATTCTTAGTTGGTTTGGGTAATTTGAAACTACATGAATGCTCAGAAAATTGTGTGGATACTTACAAGGGACTGTATTTTGAGATGAATTCTCACATCTCATTCCTAGGAAATCCTTTGTTAAATGAAATTAAACTAGGGTCTATGCAGTGGACCATTGTGAATATATGACAAGAGTTTAGAGTATGTAGTGTTTCTCAAATGTACTTAATCATTGAAACTTTGATATCACACTTTTAATGATTCATGAATACTAGCGATGTGGACACGATTTTGGAAATGCTGATGTATGTTATTGGGGCTATCATTATGTGAAAGGCAGTTTTAGTTATTTAGCTTATAAGTAGGTAACTAGTGAGGGACAGGTACTAAAATGAAGTCAGGCTGGTCAGCCTTACAGAGAAAATAAAATGCACACCACGTTAAGAATTAACTCAAACTGAGCCGGGCGTGGTGGCTCACGCCTGTCATCCCAGCACTCGGGAGGCTGAAACAGGCGGATCGTTGTGAGTTGGAGACCAGCCTGGGCTACAAAGTGGGCTCAAGGCCAGCCTGAATGGCATAGTGAGACCCTGTCTCAAAAACACCAGGGCCGGGGATCTAACTCAGTGGTCTAAGCGCCTGCCCAGCAAGCGCAAGGTCGTGAGTTCAATCCCCGGTGCCGCAAAAAAAAAAAAAAAAAAAAAAAAATTAACTCAGGCTGTACAGATTGCTGGGTTCAGAAATGCAAGCACAAACGTGGGAAAAATGTTAGCAGTTAGGATAAGGAACAGTGGTTAGATCGTGACCCAAAAGAAGTTCCTTAAATGAAAGAAATTCACAAAGTAAACAATACCTCCCTACATCTGGGTTGGGTTTTGAGGAATTTAGAGCCATTAAATAACCAGTTTTCTTTTGAACTCTGTATTAGGAAACCTGAGCCTAATTGGTTGTTTTAAACCCATGGAGCCACCTGTGACAGATGCCCACTGGACACTGGGCAGATTCCCACACTGTGCTTGATGAGGAAAGATTCTCCTGAGAAGGGTCTGTTCATTTTACTTGCTCATTTTTTGATTGGATGTTTTATTTGGAAAGGATACAATTTTTAAAGTTCTTTCTAATTTATTTCCAATGAACTGTTGAAAATAAAAAGAGTTACTACTAAGACTCATACATGAATAATAAGCACTACCTACCATACACTGAATACAGCCAGTTTACGGATGGTCACCCGAATGACCTCCATAGCTTTAGAGTCTACAGACAATTTTAGCTCTCATTTTAATTTTTCAGTGGTCACCATGAAATACGCTGATATTTCCTTCATTGGCATAATATCCACCACTTCCCAGCTATCATTGATTGATGGCTACTCTCAGGGATGTTAATTCCCTGGAGCATCTTGTTGGCCTTCCTGCATTCAGGAAAGCCTTCAGTTGCTGACACTTGTCCTCTGTGAGCCAAACAAGGAGTTCCAAGTACAAGGGCATAGGCGTCGGCAACATCTGCTACAGCCAACTATTGAGATAAGTCAGGATAGTCTTCTAGTATGAATGACTTTGAACTTCTTGAACATGACTTGGCCAAAGAAGCTTAGTTGATTACATCTAAGGAAGGATTTAAAAATTCTCAAATGTGTGTGGATGTCCTTGAATAAGGTACGTGACCACAGTACAGTAAATCTCTACAGCAAATAAGGTCAAGGGAGTTTCCTTATAGAATCATCACGATAGTACAAGTGCCTGAATTCTAAATAGCTGATCTTAATGAAGAATTTAATGTACACATTGACAGCTGTGACAAAGGACTGGAAAACTCCACAGCTGTTGTCAAAGTGGTCACACTTCAGCACATAGTCACTAATATTCAGCTTTTCTAGACATTATTTTGCAAATGGTTTCTCAAAGGAGCCACAGTCATTCCTAGCTCAGTATTTTATTTTCCCTACTTGTTTTCCTACTTTCCCAGCTTGGCTTTTAGCTGGTGTTCCAAACTGCTAACATTGCCTACTGTGAAAAAGAAACCCTGTCAGTGTTTAGCCTTGATCCTATTTCCTGTTGTCTTAGTGACTTTGCTGTCACTAGGACTAGATGTCTGATGCCTGCAGCTTAAAGAGAGGCTTATTTTGGCTATGGTTGCAGTCCATGGTCAGCTGATTCCAAGGCAGAAATGGCATGGTGGAAGGGTGTGGCAGAGGACAGCCGCTCATCCTGTGGCAGTCAAGAAATGGCAAGAGGGGAGCTGGGGATAAGAATATACTTTTCCAGGTCACATTCTTCAGTGACGCACTTCCAACAGGCTCCACCTGCTAAGAGCTCACTAAGCTACTGAACTCATCAATGAATAAATACTGATGAGTACAGTAGCCCAGCACTCAATCACCTTCCAAATACATAAAACTTTGGGGGGATATTTTAGATCTAAATAATAACACTGTCTGCAAACAGGAAAAACACCATAATTGCACCAAATTTGCCCACACGTATCTTGTTGACCATGTCATTTTCAGACTATTCCCTGCTGTATCACAGTGTCAGGAGCAGAGGGATTACTGCTAAACTACTAGCAAAGTGTAGCTGAAGGGAGCCTAGGCTTGGTACTTAGAAGTAGTGAATTTTTTTTGATACTGAAGAATAACTACACCTGAGTTACATACCTGGGCCTGTAAAGTTTTTTTCTTTTTTTTACAATGTTGAGATAGGTTCTCATTAGGTTGCTAAATTGTCAGACTGGTCTAAAACTTGTAATTCTCATGCTTCAGCCTCCCACAGTTCTGGGATTATAGGCATGAGTCACCTTGCCTGGGTTAGAGTGGATTTAAATCTTTCCTGTCTACTTATCAACTTCTTAGTCCCACTTGAGTTAACTCTGCACCTCGCGTTCTTATCTGTAGTGCAGACCCGCCAGGATTCAACTAATTGGTGTGTTAATAGTAACAATGAAAGAAGTAATTAGTAAGAGTGACATTTTGACATTTTGCCTAAATGAGGGCTCTTTGGTTTCAGTTCTATCTTGCTAGGTAATTAAACCAAGTACAGTGGAAAGAGTTCTGTCCTTTGAGACAAAAATAAAATAAAATAAAATAAAATAAAATAAAATAAAATAAAATAAAATAAAACAAAACAAAACAAAACAAAACAAAACAAAACAACAATCGTGCCTGGCAAATCCAGAGAAGTTAAGTGCTGACCAGCCAGCTTCAATCCCCACCACAGTTTCCTTCAGAGAAGGAAATTTGTTTTCCTGTTATGGTTTAATCTACTTACAAAGCAGGATTATATGAGGTTGTATTTTTTTCCTGTTAAACTATAATTCCTTTTCAAAGGTGGCTATGAATATAAAATTAGAATTTCCTTCTCATTATCAGTTTCTTGTGTTAGAAAATGTACAGTCTTATAGTTATTCAACTACCATGTAGACAGGGCTTGTGTGCTACGTAACCTAATATAACACTTGGCAATGTCATTTCATATGTAGGATGCCAAACAAATATTTAATTGAGAAACTCAATAGCCTATCAAAGGAATTGACTAATTAAATCAAGATGGTTTTTACGCTGGAAGCATCTTTATTTGCTATGGACTTAGAAGCTTGCTATTACTTTACTTTTACCTTGCTTTTTCTAGACCTCAGTTTCCCAGGAATAAAATGAGGAAATTAAAGATATTTAAGGTATGGTCCAGCCCTGACATTTTAAGTTTATGAAACTTGGAGTAAAGTGCATTCATCATTATGTAGCTATTCTGATAGCTCATGTTATGTTGTCAATTTAACAGGCTCAGAGGATGCCCAGATGTCTACTTAAATGTTATTTTAGGGTGTTTCCAGTTAAGATAAGCATTAGAAACTGTGGACTCATTAAACTCAATTGACTGTCCCCTCCCCATGCCAGTGGCCACCATCCAATCTGTTGAGGCATTAAATAGAAAATGGAGGAGGGAGGAATTCACTCCCGCTCCCTTCCTGCCTGGCTACTTGGGCTGTGATGCTTGTCTTCTGCCCTTGGAGTGGGATTTAGAACATCTATTCTGGTGCTCAGGCTTTCAGTTCCGTGTAGAATGATCAACTGCGTAGAACCATCAACTTTCCTGGTTCATCATTATGCAGGTATCAAAACTCCCTTTGTTGTTCTATTCTAGCATTCATTTCCTCAGTAGTGTGGTTTTCCACATTCCTGCTTGACTAAGGCCTGAGAACTTGGAATGAATGAGGTTATCCCAAGGTGTGTAGGGTGAACCTGAGTAGCTAGGAAGTATACTTAAATGCATATATACCATTGTTAAATCAGTTTCTCTTTCCTTCATCGGTTAATATTCTTTTGCCTGTTTTATCATCTAAAGAAAAACACATCTCAACTGTAGGAGAAAATTTTTTACTACTTTGCGTGACATATTGATATATGTTCAGGGCTTGAAAAGCACATTTCTCTCAGGAACACTTTCATATGGTTCTAGACATATTTTACTTGGGGGACAGAAAGCTAGAGTGTGGGTGGCACTGCTCAGACTTGTGCAAAAGTTGTCTTGCTGCTGCCATTTGATCCCTGAATGGGATGAGAGAAGGAGGGTACTAGAATAGAGGCAGGTCACAGCTCACCTCTTCTCTGTTGTGTATTTGTTTGTGTTGTGTTATAAGTAGGGAGAGTAGTAAGAAAGCTAAAAAAGGAGCTGAAGAAAAGGACAGAAAACTGGCTGTGGGGATAAGGGAAACAGACAGGGAAGCAGGAGAAGAAGCAAAAGACAAAAACTTAGGTTCTTGACCTTTCATACACAGCGAGTGCTCCAATCATTTATTTGAAAGTGTGGCCCATTTTAAAACCCTTGGGAAACAGTACAAATGGAGGTACCCACCTCTCTTGCTCCTTCTAGCCTAATTCTAAAACTTATATAGATTCTTATCTATGCACATGGATAGTGCAGCTCCCAAATCCTTACTCCACTCTCAGTTTCCCAAAAAGTTATCCCTCATCCTCAGAAGATCAAACTGCAGAAGAGGTCTGGGCAGTTGCTGAAATACATCCCTTGGGCATTGATTTCCTCTGTCCCAGGAGTGGAAGTGGAGACTGGGAATTTGACCTAAAAAGGAGACTCAGTTCCAAATGAGTACTTCTCCTTTTGTGAGCTACTGTAGGACTAGAGCAATTACCCTCTAAAACAATGCTTCCCAGACTTCAATATGCATGCAGATCACCTGAAGTTTATTAGAACAAGATTCCTTAGCTTAAGCCTAGACGTGCCAATTCTGATTTAGATTCAATGTGCATTTATAACAAGTACCCAATGTCTGCTTGTTTCAGCACTTCAAAATGTTGTCAAAAATATTTCCTTGATTGCCTAACAAGTACACATTTACAAGTACCCAGGTGATGCTGGTGCTGTAGTGGACCCTACAGTCTGAAGAGCAAGATAGTAGGACTAGATGGCCAAGTGTGAGAGCTGTACTCCTCAGAAATAGACTTTATAGAAATTCCACTCACACCTGGCCTCAGAGTGGTCCTTCATCTGGTGTCAGAATTCTAACTCTGATGTTAGCAAAAAGTCTGTAGTGCTTGATGGACAGTTAAAGTAATTTGGGGGTAAACACTCAACTATCAGTATTGGACTTAAGGTCGTGGAGATGCCCATGATTTGATGCTGATGAACAGATGAATAAATAAAACCTGTTGCAGGTCAATGCTGGCATTTTGGAAGAAAGTAGGACAAGATAGAGATAAGAGTTGGTTCCAGTTTTGTGTAGAAGAAATTAAAGAGAAATAAAGAAGATTGGGTCTGATCTTTATACCTATTTCTATATTGCAATAAAAGAGGCCCATATTTAAACCTAATGGAATGAAGCAGTAAATGCTCACTTTGAGGCTTTGTCAGATGAGTTGAGTGAAGACACTTGGGAAAAACTGAGGAGAGGGAGGTGCTATCCTAGATGATGATCTCCTGTATCCACATGATGGGGTATAGTTACTCCACACACTTTGAGACACTGTCAAAAATATTTGCTTTATGTCTAACATGTAACTAACATATCACATGGGTAAATGTCTATCTGCAGTTGCATGTTTTACTGTCTAGGAAAAGATTGAGAACAAGCAACTTCTTCCCAAAGGAATTTTCCTTTGACCTTTGGGTGAAATAGGTTTCCCAGGAAACAGATCTCATGGATAATTCTAGAGCTCAGTCACTCATGTCCAATAAGCTTTTCATAATGTCAACTCTTCCATCCATTCCATTTTCAGTTGAGCATGTGCTACTAATTTGAGTGAAACGTTTGCTAGTTGATCACAACTCAGTTTGGGCTTATTAGGAATTTAGTCATAATTGTGGGGCTGGAAGAATTTTTTTCATACTCTTATGATCATGCTAGGTAGCAATTTTTAAAGCACAGCGACTCACTTCTGGAAGAAATTAAATCTATTTGAGATTTCCTTGGGACTTTTATACTTTTAAAATTGTATTGTGATATAATATTTATGCATAAAAATGACATTAAGATAATTTTATCATGAGGACATTTGGAGAAATCTGGACATCTTTTGAAAGGTGAAAAAGACTTTTAGGTGTTTTTTAAATTTTTAAAATGCATAAAGCATAATTCTACATGTCCATGAACTGTAAAATGATTACTTGTATATCTGCCATGGAAGTCTACAATACAACCAGAATCATAGAATCCTGTTTAATCAGTAGTAGTAACAAGTATATTGAATCTATAATATTCACTGAATTTTTGTAGTTAGATTTTTGTCAGCATTATTAAGATATAATTTATATGCAATAAAATTGGATCACTGAAGGTATGCAACTCAATGAGTTTTGACAAGCATATACAGTTGGGTAATCATAGGATATATAGAGTATAACTGCTATTACAAAATGTTTCCTTCATTTCCTGAAGAATAATTTTAATAACTATAAAATTCCAGGTTGATAGTCTTTTATTTCAACACTTGAAAAATATTGTGACATTTTCTTTTGATTTCATAGTTTCTGGTCAGAAATTTACTGTCATTTAAATTGATTTTCCCCTATAAGGAAGGTTTCATTCTCTCTGGTTGCTCTCAAGATTCTTTATCTTTTCTTTAATTTTCAAAAGTTTGCCTACAATGTATCTTGATGCGTATTTCTTTGGAATTATTCTAACTGGACTTCATTTAGTTTATTAAATGTGAAAACTTTTGTATTTTGCCAAATTTGGGGACTTTTAGGCATATTTCTTTGATTACATTTTTAGTCTTGCCCTCTTTTTCCTTTTCTTTTTGAAACTGGTGACACGTATATTAAGTACTTTCTTGCAGTTGAACAGGGCTCTGTTAATTTGTCCATTTTTTTCCCAGTACCTGTTCAGATTGTATAAATTGCTCTGGTTTTATTTTTAAGCTTACTATCCCTTTCTCCTTGTACCCTCTATTATGTTTTTAAAAATTTAAATTCTAAAATTTGCATTGTTTCTTTAGACTATATTTTTGTTGAGACTTTATATATTCAGTTGTTTCCAGTGCTTTTGTCATAGCTCACTGAAACAATTTTTACGATGGCTACTTGAAAATTTTTGTCAGATCTTTTTAGATTGCTGTTATCTTTGTACTTAGATCCATGCATCATTTCCATTTTTATTTTTATTGGTCATGTGTGCAGTGCATAATGATCACATTCCTCTTGGGAAGTTGATTCATATGCATAACAAATCTTAATTGTTTTCTTCTTCATCTCTCTTCTCTCCCTTTTGTACCCACCTCCGTTTCTTGGCTCCCTTCCCTTTTGCAAAAGACTTAACTTCCTATTTCTTATTATCTTTTATTTTGCTGTCTGTTATACCTTTGAGTTCTCATATAAGAGAAATCATGTGATACTTAAGATACACAAGCTATTTTTAAAGTGTTTTTAAATCAAGAGTAAGAATTTCCTAATTCTTCATGTGACAAATGATTTTTGGTTGAAACTTAGATAGTTTGGGCATTGCATTTTGAGGCTCATTGCTTTATTCAAACCTTTTGTTTTACTTCACTTTTCCTGATATTGCTCTGGCAGGGACAGAGGAGGGAGGTACCACCTCATTAGTTGCTGAGAGAGGCATGCTAAAATTCTCAGCTATAATTGTAGATTTGTTTTTTTCCTGTGTTTCTATGTGTTTTTGTTTCGGGTACTTTAAATTTCTGCTACTAGTGTATGGATGTTAAAGTTTGGTTTGCCCTCTTAAGAGACTTGTCAGTAGTTCCTATTGCTTCGTTTAATGTTATTTTATCCAGAGGGAAACAGTTCTTTGACTCTTTCCTAGACATATATTTGGAAACTATTAATATAAAATGGATACCTAGAGTGATGTTGACTTTCTTCAGAGAGAATATTTCAATGACTGTGTCAGGACTCTGAGATTTATGGTCCATGAACAAGATTGAGTTTCTGTGAATAACCTAAACAGTCCTCTGAGTTTGCTAAACTTGTGGCTTCACCACAGAATGCTGCACATTTTGGAGATTGTATTCTTTTTTATTTTT
>RJWT010012329.1:0-22545 GCA_004365215.1 Cuniculus paca
CAGACAGTGTGTCCCTGAGAGGGCAGTGTGTGAGGCTGTGAGTGTAAAGCCAAAGGTGCAGTGGAGATACCAGAAGTTAAGAGAAGTGAGGAACTTGGGTCATCTGAGGAAAACTGGTAGGAAGGAGCAGAGTCAGCCCAAGAGAGAAGCCATGGGAGCTAAAGCCACCAGAAGTGCTGTAGGGGCAGAGTCACCTATGCCCTTTAGGGTTCACATCTTGCCACAGATTGCCTCACATGCTGCACATGGAACTCCAGGACTTAATGTTTGCCCTACTGGATTTTGGACTTGTTTTGGTCCCATTCCTTTGTATCCCCCTATTTGTACCTTTTGGAATGGAAATATTAATCTTGTGCCATTGAATGTTGGAAATGTTTAACTTTCTTTTCATTTGTACAGGGTCTCCCAGCTAAGAGTTTGCCTTAAATCTCAGAGGAGACTTTGGGTTTCAACCTTTTAGTAATGCTAAAACTGTTAGGACTTTGGCAACTCTTAGAGATGGACTAAATGCCTTTTGGATAAAGGGATGTACATGAGTCTTTGTGGGGCTAGGAGCAGAATGTTATGGCTGTGTCTAGAAGTCCTCCCAAAGCCTCATGCAGTCATAGAGGGGGATTTTCAGAGATGACTGGATCTAGGGTGTGTGATTACTAAATCAGTTCACTGATTGCTTTGGCATAGCTCTGGCGAGCTATTAATGATGTGAGTGCCATACCCGTATTAGGCAGGTGGCCTGCATAAAATATAAGGGACAGAAAGAGGACTCATGTGGTCTCTTCTGCCTGCTTGCTGTGGATTATTTCTTTCCTACAATGCCCCTTTGCCCTCTACATTGTCTTGGAGTCAGCTTACTATGGACTGAGACCTCCACAAACTGTGAGTCAAATAAACCTTTCCTTTAACTTTGGGTGTTGGGTATGTTGCTGAGGCAACAAGGTAAGTAACTAAAACAACAGTATATGTTAGAAAGATGAGTGAGATGTTAACTCCAAAGAATCCAGTGGAAGCCTACTGAGGAATCTGAAAATGAACAAATGGCCAGTGACCAAGGACTGAACAGTGCACAAGACCAGAGAAGAAATAAATCATGAGACTGGAAGGAAGGAATATTATTTTTGTACTTTTTTGGTTCTGTCCCAAATAGCTCATCAGAATTCAAGACAAATAAATATTAGACTAGGAGACCAAGGAATAGTGGAATGGATACTGATGCTTCTTCCACCTTTCAGGTACATGTGAAACAAATATCTTTAGTGAGAAGTTTGAACTCCTAAGTAACAAAAAACAAATTTAGGGACAGAAATTTCATGACATTAATGGACTCAAAAGATTATTTTTCTTAAAGAGCCAAAGATGAGAAATGCTACACATTCCAGATCAACAGCTAGAAACATGGTGGCTACGGAATTATGGATACTCATGAGCTGTGGCCAGTCCTCACCTAGAGACAGCTTATGCCCATCACTGCCAGGGTAGCAGGCGATGCCCACATCTTCCCGATGGCTGCAGTCATGTTTTCCCCATTGTCTCCTGGAACACTGAAGGAAAGTGGTTTCCTTTCCTGAGCAGCTCACATCATCCAGCCATATGGGCCCTGGGCTTTCTTCAAAATGGTTTGAAGAGGCTTGTTTGCCATACCTGTGATGATAAAGTAAGCATCATGCATGGAACTGCTGTCTCATGTTTCAAGGAACCACAAAACAATCTAATTCAGTGTCATAACTTCAGCAGGTATTTGCTTCTTCTCTTACCTTGGAGCCTCACGGCTGTGTTATTTTAACCATCTTAATTTTTGATTATTTCAATAAGTAACAAATGGGTAATCATTCTTGTGTTTTGTCTAAAGTTGAACCCACAAACCAGAGATAATGCAGACAATGGGAAAAACTTCAAATTCCTGACCATGGAAGTACCCCTGTGAACCAGGGAAGGAGATCAATTGTTTCATTTTGGCATCTGATGAGCTATCTGAGCTTATTTGATTTGATCAGCTTCTCTATGCCTTTTTAGGAACTTCTGTAAAATAAAAGTATGAATTTATGTATGAATTTAGTGATTTGCTCAAGGAAAGTACTCAATCTCTGATAAAGTCTGGATTTTCACCCATTAGATTCAAAATAATGACAATGCGCTTAGCAGTTCACAGTAATATAAATTCACCGTTTAAAATGTTTACAAATTATACTTATGTTTCAGTTAATTTTATTCTATTTATAATATATGAATTATAATAAAATTATAGATTTTGTTAGGGTATTCTGGCACAACAGAGAAGAAGAAAAAAGGAAAAAGAGAAAAAAATGCCTTTACTGAGGACGTGAAGAGGAGCATACAACTCATGAGGTGGAGTTATCTCCTCTACAGAATATAGAGGAGGCAAAGGGTTATATGACCTCTGACTGGAAGCAGTGCTTGGAGCAGGCATTGATGATTCATGAGAAACTGATTGGAATTCTCTTCACATGCTCAGGAAAGGAAAGAGGAAGTTGTAATCAGAGCTGAAGGGGAAGGAGGAGGTAGTGGTCAGGGTAGATCACTGCCATAATGTCCAGTAATTTATACTAGAGCAGAAACCTCTCAAATTTTAAAATAGGAAAGATCTGCATTATGGTTTGATCTAAAAGGTCCCCTAAAAGGCTCATGTGTTCAACTGGAGGTGTAACTTTTGAAAATCTGATTAGATCCTAAAAGTTCTAACTTTATCAAGTGTATGAATCCATCCATGAGTGCCTTAGCTGAATGGGCTTATTAGGAGGTGGGGCTTAATTGAATGAAACAAGTCGCTGGGGAATGGCTTTGAAGGTATAGGTTGATCCTAGCTCTTCCCCTCTGACTTTCATTCCTCTGTTTCTGGGCTGCAGTGAGGTGAACAGCTTTCCTCCACTACATCCATCTTTCATGATGTTTCTGCCTGACCACACACCCACAGCGACCGAGCCAGTCAACCATAGACTGAAACCTCTAGAACCATGAGCCAAAATAAACTTCCTCTTCTAGGTTGTTTTTCTCAGGTACTGGTCACAGGAGTAAATCTTTCACTAAATCAACCTGAAAAATTTTTAAACTGGCAGTAAAATTGGTCTGCAACTGCTTTTGCTCTCCTCTCAAGTTTTCTTTTGTTCCATAAAATCCAAACCTCTAGAAGTCACTGAGCTTAAAGATCTTTAAGATGTCTTTTATGTCTAAGAAATTCAACTCAGTCATAAATGTTATGGCAATCGTTTCCTTACTTGATGTTTTATTATTTCTATATTAAGAATAAGAAGAAACCTTTCTATCTGTCATGAGTTTGTTTTCCTATGCAATCACTTATTAAATTTACTTAACCAATTTAGCCAAATTAAAACAACGCAATTTCTAATTAATCACTTCAATTTTTTCCTATTTTGCTAATCAAGTCATAGATAGAAAAGTAATTTACCTAAATTCCATTTTACTATCACTTTCAACTTGTATCATTTTTCCAGAAAATTTATCAATCTGATGATTTTTTATTTCAACTATATGACATATAACATGAAGTTGTTTTATTTGGGATTACACTCACACAAATAAACCCAACCTTACTTCTCATTCCACAAGAAAAGCCTCTTTCAAAAATGTCTCTGTAAACTAAAAGTAATAGTAGCGCATCTTATTGTAAGTGCTACAATCAGTTAGAACATCTAACACATTATTGAGAATGATTTTAGAAATAAGTCTAAGTACTCAATGTACACAAAAGAAAAACCTAATAGCTTTAAGATACAAAATAAATACAACATGAAGAAAAATATGAGTATCACACTTGATTCTTTTCATTATTAAAGAAAAATGTGAAATAAATGGCAAATAATGGAATTTATGAATTTTCCTATACCTGTAAATACAACATACAAATGCTAATGTAACAGAGATTCTTTTTTTTTTTTTTTTTTTTTTTGCGGTACCGGGGATCAAACTCACAACCTCACACTTGCCAGGCAAACGCTTAGGCCACTGAGCTAAATCCCCGGCCCTCAGAGATTCATTTAAACATACGAGGACATGCATTTTATTAGCTAAATTAAACATCAATAAATTTAATTTAATTAATTAATTTAATGTCAATATTTTTATACCGCATCACATCTTTTGACCTAATCACTTTTAATAACTTCTCTGCCATGGAAAATTCAGAATATAGGGCAATTATGTACATTTATATCTTCATGTTATCACTATTTATAACTAAGCTAGGAAAATGAAAACTTTTAATCTAAAAAACTAATCTAAATATTAAGTAATTATGATTCGATGCATATTATTTTGCCATTAAAACGTGTGACTGTGTAGTAACATAAAAGTAAAAAAAGTGGGTATGAAAATTTTATGTCCTCTACTAAAGCTGATATAAAATGTCCTGGCAAGCCAGAACCTGAGATTAAAGACCAAAATTAAATTCTAATGAGAAAACTCTTATATACACAACTTTACTGTGAAGACACCTTGAGTTAGCAAAGTTAGGTACTGAGATCAGTGAGAGGGAAGGCATGGATGTACCCTTAGAAACTTCACAGCCTCGAAGGGAGACTGACAAGTTATGATAGAACATATAAGTTACAGTAGTACAAAAATGGAAAAATTGTGAATAGTTTTTCAATTTTCTTTTTTCCAAATTCCTCTGACTTATATTACTTTAATAAATGTTTAAACACAGTTTTGCCTAGGCTAAACAAAAGTATATTTTTAAGGTGTAGTGAATATTTGCAATTAGCTCTAGCTCAAGCTGAAATGAAATAATTTTGCGGATTTTTTTCAAGTATGAGATTATTACTTTAAGAATTATGTAGAAATATGAAAAAAAAAAAAAAAGAACGGGCCTTCACAGTCGTCATTCAAATGTTGGCTCAAAGGCATTATTTATAGTTACTTTGCTCTGGAATGCATTATGCATGTGACATGAAATATATCACTCAAAGTTTGATGCTCAGCTGTTGAGTGGGTGAGGTTAAAGGCGAGTTCTAAAGGTCATCTCATGACAAGAGAGCTGTTTTTCTCAAATAAAAGTGATAATTATCACCCCATTCTGAGAAAGGAAATAGTGTAATACCAAACCATTTGACACCAGCCTTTGCAGCGATTTTAGACCCAATGATGTCAAAACTAGCAACGTTCCATGGTAGTGATGTCTGGGAATGAAATCAACCATTCAAAGTCTCACTTAATGGACACAAAAGACCTACATGTCACCCCTGGCCTTAACCAATTTATTCAAGAAGAACACTGGTAGTAAGAAAGGTAAATGAGATAAATGGCAAGCAGTGGCTGTTCATCATTTTAGAAAATGTCACTGATTTGTTGTTGCACTTCCATATATATGTAGGAGGTTAGGTAGGTATGTAGGAAAATAGATGGTAGACAGAGGATAAACAGATGATAGAGAGCATGCATTTTAGTATTACAAAAATTGCAAGTAAGGATTAATTACACAATGAGACTTCTAAAGGTATAACTTGACATTCAGCTGTCTCATTTCAATGGATCTTACTTAAATCCCAGCAGTCGACAAGCCACGTAAGTGTTGAGCTCAGTCCAGCCATCGTCACAGACAGTGCCCCACTGCCCCCTGTAGTACACCTCCAAGCGACCCTCATGGCTGCCTTTCCCTCCTGCAAGTCGGATGACCCCATCTGTAATAAGAAGGAGACACCAGGACTCAGCAAGCCAAGTCGCAAAAAAGGCAAAGCAAGGCAAAATTTTCATTTTACTGGAGGCATGGTCATACTCCCGCTGTCTCAGCCTTTTGTTAAACTTATGACTGTGTTCAATAACCTGAGGTCACTGCATTGTTTCTGAAGTTGGCCACAACATGTATTTGTCCTAATACCTATACTCCTATTCTGTGAGTAGAAAAGCATATTCTGATAAAATTCCAAAGACTCTGTATTGGTTTTTCTAAATTAAAATAATACTGAGAAAATTTCCCATAACTGCCATCTCCATAAATTTAAGCAACACTGGTTATACACATTTAAAAAGCAAGAAAATATAGTAAGTTGAAAATAGTGCAAAATTTTAACTGCAACTAAAAAATGGTGAAATATGAAGATAGAAAATGCTATTCTGGATAAAGAACAATCTATCATGTCAATGCATTTATTATTTCTTAGGCATTCATAAATTATAAAAACTAGAGTACATGTCTTGCCTCTGGTCTTTTATTGATAATACAGACATGAAATTTGACTCTTATTAACTCAATGAATAATTAATTTCCAGAGAATTCTATAAAGATTCTTAGCAGAAGCACAGTCATATAAATTTCATTTTAAAATGCAAATTTAAAAACCATTTCCATCTGAAATAAGTCAACCTCTCTGACCCTATGAAACATAAATAATTTGGGTAAGGGTCATACTTTCATGACTCTCTGGGATCTTTTAAAGCAAATAAATGCCTCATAGAAACAATCATTTATTAATAGAATATTTTACTGTTCTGCAAAGTACTGTGACACGTATTACCTCATCTGACCATCCTAGCAATAATACAAGATTATCATCATTTGAAAGAGGAAAAGGCAGTTCAAGAAAATCAAGTATTCTAGCTTAACTCAGCATAAATTATGAATTTCTATTGTATATACATGGTTTATTCTGCTAATAAAAACAGCAGTGTAGATTTTATAACAGGGTGTAAATTCAATATTCTTTAGGCCTTAAGAACATATTTGGGGCCTGGCGTGGTGGCTCACGCCTGTAATCCCAGCACTCAGGAGTTTGAGACCAGCCTGGGCTACAAAGTGAGCTCAAGGCCAGCCTGAACGGCATAGTGAGACCCTGTCTCAAAAGCAGGGCTGGGGATCTAGCTCAGCAGTCTAAGCACCTGCCCGGCAAGCACAAGGTCGTGAGTTCAACCCCCGGTGCTGCAAAAAAAAAAAAGAACATATTTTGATTTTTCTTAATCTCAGACAACATCTTCCTTCAAGTTAACTTCGACAAGATACAATGGATTTGTGATGTTGCAACTTCTCTTTCATAGTTTTTCTTCTTCCCTCTAAACATGTCTGTTCATACACACGTAACAGTTTGCACTCAGACATACCCTCCTTATAATACAAAACCTATGTGGACAGGCATGCTGCAATTTGGGGTCGTCTGAAAATTAATTACAGAAAAGTTAACTTGTTTTCTTTAATAGTGTGCTTTAATCAACAATCACATCAATATAGCTTTACACCAGCTATGGACACATTCTGACTGTAAGACTGGTTAATAGATGAATTAACTAAACATGTAATTATAACACTGTATCTGAAATTTATCATTGCACATTGGTTTTGATTACTATGTGCTATGTATGGCAACAAAGTCATATTTTTAATCTAGCATTATAGAACTGTGTAACTTTAAATTGAAAAATTCGGAAACATCCTAGAATAAGGAGATAGCATTTTCACACAGCTTGTGTTAGTTTTTTTTGGTTTCATTTAGGGTATTTATTTGAATGTTCATTTGGTAATACCATTTGAATTGAGGAGAAAAAAAAGTTTGGCAAGTCCAAATGGTCCTGAGGGGAGGGCTGGTATACTAAGACGATGAAACCCTTACCGGTAAGGGGAGTACAGGACACCCCAGCGTCTTCTCTGTGATTGCAGTTATGCTCACCCCAGGAACTCTTTGGACACTGCTCAATTGAAAGCTCATTCCCAGTGCAGTGTACTTCATCCAACAGTATTGGGCCAGATCCTTCTCCAAAATATGCCTGATTCCATGCTTTGGCAATGCCACTGAATAAACAGAAGAACATAAGAATTCTGGACTCAACACCAAAGGTTGGTTTGACTTACTGTATTTCTTTTGCTTCCGGTAAAAACATACTAATTAATCCCCCATAACAATTCTCTCCATAAGCCATGCATGACTTGGTGTATTTCTTTTACACTTGTTCTTTTTATTTTCTGCAATTGCACATGTTTCAAAGACTGGTAGGCATCCCCACTATTTAATGAAATCTCAGTTGTTCACTGGTTTTTTTCTGTTTTATTTTGTTTTGGTTTGGCTTCGGTGGTGCTGGGGACCGAACTCAGTGCCTTCACACAAAGCTACATCCTTTTTTATTTTGATTCATAGTCTTGCTAAATTACCCAGGTTGGGCTCAAACTCACAATTTTCCTGCCTCTGCCGCCCAAAGTGCTAAGATTACAGAGATACACCACCACACCTGGCTGAAACCTCAGATTTTGAGAAAGCTAATGGCTATCCAAAATAAAGACCGCGTTTCCCAGCCTCCTCTCCTTCTAGATGACTGAGTTTGTTTGTGGTAAAATGTACACAACACAAATCATACAATTTTAACTATTTTTAAGAGTATAGTGAATTAAGTACACTTACTGTACAATCATCAGCATCATCCATTGTCATCATCCCAAAATAAAACTCTGCACCACAACTTGTTTTTACCAATGATACTTAGGTAGAAGTGTCAGGTATCACTTTTGGTATAGCACTTGTTCCATTTCCTCCTTCTTGCTGATCCTCCTTCCTGGCTGGATCTTGAGAAGCTACCTTGGGCCATAACCTGTCACACTGGGGACACAGAACCTCAGGCAAGAAAGAGCTCAGGGCCCTGATGATTTTACTGCAGAACTAGCAAACTGCCCTGGAGCTAACTACCTTTGGTCTCTTGAGACAGAGATAAACTCATCTAAATTTGTTTAAGCCACTGTTATCGTCAGTCCTCTGTTGCTTGTAGTCAAATCTACTTCAAAGAAAAACAGCTTCATCCAAATTTATTCATGGTAGATTTACTTCTCCTACACAAAATTGCACTAAGACCTGGGTTTCAGCAAAGATAATCATAGTCACCTGTTGGAATGATTAATGACTTTAAGAGCTGCATGTCAGCCCCTTTTCTCCTTTGAAATTTTAGACTATGACATCTGTTTTATTTTTTAGTTTGTCTTCAATGATATTGCATCTGCTCCCCAATGTTTTACATACCTGTTTCTCATAGCATTATAATTATCTTAAAAATTTACAATCAAAATATATTGAAAGAAAAACATTTGCTAAATGATTGTAATACTTCAGGAATGGTAAAGTGTTAGATTATCAACTTTGCAATTAAAAAGGAACTCGTTGACTAATTTTAGTATACATTATGGAAATTTCTTTTAAGAGAACACATGTCCAAAAAAATCAAAACATTTCAAAGTTAAAAGTTAAGAAATGTTGATTCCAGTATCACCTGGCCCATTCTCTGTTTAAAATGTGGAAAGTGTGCCAAGGGGAAGGATAAAGGAATACTGAAGGATAAAGAGGGAGATATGAAAGAAGCTGAGGAAAGGAAAAGTACTTTCCTGAGTGAGCAGGATATTTCTGTGGAGTCAAAGTTTTAAAATTCAGAATCCTGACACTTAAATCACTGTCTGACATTTGTGGAACAGTGGGCTCCCAGCAGTCTGTCCCAACAAGTATCAAAGAATAATATCTAGAGATAATTGGATAAATGTGAAGCAGACAGCGAAGGAATCCTATCACAAATTATACTGTCAAAATAACTTAATTTCAGGAGTGAATTTGTTTTCCTAAGGGAAATGTAATGACAGAATGGAAAGTCATTCTGCCTCCACTGGTAAGAAGAAATAAATGCTTAATTAATAAAATTGTTTCTAATGAAAGTTTCAGTCATTTTAATGTCTAGATGCTTTCAGAAGAGTGCAATAGACAAGATATCTATCTTCATACATAGTAGTGCCTTTCTTATGAGAAACACCAATACTTCCAGGAGATGCCAAAAACAGTACATATTACCAAACCCATACATAGTATGTTTTCTTTTCTACACATACATGCCTATGATAAAGAAGACTTTATAAATTAGCCATAGTAAGATATTAAAATAAATATTAATAAATTAGAGCAACTGTGACAAAATACTGTGATAAAAGTTATATGGAGGTGATATCTTTGTTATAAAATATCCTAACTATATTCACTCTTCTTGTGAGGATGTGACCTGATACAATGCTTCACATGAGATAAATAATTCTTAATGAATTAATCTGATAATTATAAAGTATTATTAATTCATGATTCATTAATGAATTTCATAATAAATGAGGCAAGCTTTATGAAGTAATGTTAGGTTACATCAGGGTTACTTGAACACAGCACTATGATAGAGATCAATCATTCTGTTGATCAAGAGGGCTTCTAAGTGACTTACAGGAGGGTAATGTACACAGTGTGGATATGCTGGACAAAAGGATGATTCACACTCAGCACTGGACAGATCAGAATAGTATAAGACTCAACCCACTACTAAGAATGGCACTTTTTCTTATTTTTATGGAAAAAAACTAAAACAAAATTTCCTAACAAAATAATAGAAGAACAACAATAGTCATTACATTGCATATTATCTTTAAAGTAGTTATTCAGAGTACAAAATATGGGCACTAAAATTTCTCCAATCAATATTAACACAAACTTTCCTTTTTAATGAACTAAGTAAGAGACACTAACAGTGTAACTGACTTGCATTGTTCCTCCTTTTTCTTCTGTCTTTTTCCCTTTCCCCCATCCTAGTTCCTTTTTCCTTTTGAACAATTTCTTCCAATTTTACAATGTCTACTGTACATTTTAGACCTTATTTACTCTTTCAGTTGTCACATCAGGGAGACAATATGATGTCTGCATATGTGACTTTGGTTTACTTCACTTATGAGTATGGTCTCAAGTTGCATCCATTTACCTATAAAAGTTTCAAGTTCATTCTTCTTTATGGCTGAGTAGTACTCCATTGTATAAAAAATATATCTTTTTTTATCCAAGGAATGGCACTTTAAACCATACGAATTGTTATCATGTGTGAGACTCTGAATTTGATCACCAACACTGAAAAACAAATAAATAAATCCTACAAACTGTTTATTTCTGAAATTCCCATTTAATATTTTCAGAAAGTGAAACCACAGATAATGGGTAATTACTACTGAATTGATGACTATACCCAAATGCTTATTCTTTCCAAGCTGAGTCTTTGCGGAGAAGTTTGTATGAACATAGACTCTGTGGTTCAACTCTGGGCTCTATTTTCCACAAGTTGGGCTATTTTCGGGAAAGTACTAAAGCCTTTCCTGAACAAGGGATAAAAATGGCAACTTTGCAGAACTGTGAGAGTTAAACTAATGCAAACCAGTAGCTCAATAAATGTGGGTCCCCTTCCCTGTTCTGGTGTTTATGATAGTTTCCCTCCCAACAAATAAAGAGCAACAATAAGACTCAACTAGAATCTTAACATTTTCTAGTCCTAATGTTACAAGGTTGTTTTACTTATTTGAATATAATTTTAAAAGAGTATTTATGGAGGTAACTCATAGCCTATAAGACATTGGACAAATGTGTGCATTTTTTAATTAAAGATTATTAGATGATGGCCCAAAAGATCATTAACCTGTGACCTGCATCATTTAACTGTACAGATTCTTGTAATGGAGACATCAGTAATCAGAGGCAAACAATTTAAAGTATTTTAATGTACATGGAATATTTTACAAATGAAGGTAGGCAATTAAGTACTGGGAATTAAACCCAGATCCTTTGCACTAACCAGTATGTCCAGCCTTTCTTAATTTTTTGTTTCAAGACAGGGTCTCACTAAATTGCTAAATTGCCAAGGCTGGGCTCAAACTTGAGATTACATATGCACACAGCTGTGCCTGACTAAACAAAACTTTTTGTGCGAAGAAAGCATCAATGGTTTTAGGAAAAAAAATTTTTTTTTAGAAAAATGTTTTTTTAAGACAAATGATCTTACAATTATCTACAAGGTTGTGAAGAAATTCAAATGGTAGTAGAAGAGATATCCTCTGCCAAAAGAAAATATTTCCACAAAACATTGGTACTATATAAAATAAGAAAGTAGTTTAACCCACATAAAATAAAACTCAAAATGTATGTAGATACTGTGAATAATTTCTAGAATTTGAAAGGGGAGAGTTGAATAACTAAAATGTACTGTTTTCAATATGCTAATTTATACACTGATAATGGTTCAAAGAAGGAAATTGCTTGGAGCTGTGTGCCTAGGACCCATGGTTCCTTTTTAAAGGAAAGATTCAAGATAGAAGAGAAAAAGCCCGACCTGGAGCCTGCAGCGCAGATGTCAGCCAACACGCCAAATCCAGAATGCCACCTGTTTTTATATGACACATAAACTAAGAGTAGTTTTACATTTTCTAAATGATCAGGGAAAAAGTTCAAATGAAAATATAATTGTAATGTGGAAATCAAATGAAATTCAAATTTCATTTTTCAAAACTAAAGTTTTATTGGAAGGAAGCCACAGTCATTCCTAAGTTATTGTGTAAGGCTGCTTTTGTGCTACAGTGGTACAGCTGACTAGTTGCAAACTCTAAAATATTTACTATCTGATTCTTTACTGGAGAAGTTTGCAGACTATTGCTCTAGGAGGGAGATTAATAAAAGCAAATATGGAACCTGATTTAGAGAACACTGGGAGTTAGAAAAGAGAAGAGGTGGAGAAAAGAAGGAGACAGAATGATTGATACAGCTCATGGAGAAGCCAGAAGGGAAGGCAGACCAACAGCACCCTTGGATCTTTGCCCTGAGACAAATATCAGGGGGAAAAAAGGTCTATTAAGGAAAATTTCAGTGGGTAAAACTCATTGAGCCACAATTAGGTGCTATAAGGAAACCTGGGACAAAATATGTGAGAATATGAAATTTGATCCCAAACTCAACAGAAACAAAAAGGAAATGCGGATTGTTTAAAGATGAGAAAGAAGGGGGAGTGGAAGGAGAGATGGAAGTGCAAGAAGTAAAGAACAATGGAAAATTACTTGTCTAAAACCATAGGAACATAGTTCCTATAACCTTGGGTATAAGAGAAGATTTCCTAAGCAAGACAGTAGTACAGTTAGGAAACCCAGAATTCAGAAAACAAAGATTAAAGAAGTTAAATTCAACCACATACAAACTAAAAACTACTGTATAGCAAAAAATACATCATAATCAGAGTCAAAGATAAACCAGCAGTCTGGGAAAAACGTTTGCAATACGTTGGAATCGTAAGAGAAATAATCTCCTGGCAATCAGTGATGATAACTTATTATTTCATTTTAAAAAGCAAGAAAGCAACCAACTTGAAAAAAAATAGGACACTGGAATGGATCAGAACAGTCACAGAAAAAGAAATATCTGTAGCCACTGCTCATATGATAAACTGCTCAAGTTCACTATAAGAAGGTAGTATTTCCTGCCACATTTTTAAGATTAAAGAAATAATATCATTTTCACACAACACTAAGGTTAAAGGCAACAAATTATAGGCTTTTTATTCTCCATGATGTGGGAAACAGTAAGTTCTGTCATTTCTATCAAGCAGGAGTGACTGCATCTTGGACTCTAGCCCATTCTAGCTAGGTAGCCCTTGCTGAACACACTAAGATACAGAAAACACCCGCTCAGTTCCAATCCTGGGACCATAGCTACAAACCAAAGATAGCTTATCATGGGCCAAGGATTTTCTGTTCTCCACACTCCCCTCTGCTCTACTCTCCTTTTTGACTGTCTTTGAGTCAACCAATACAGATAGCTTGTGAGCTTCCAAAGGGGCCAATGGGGAAAAGGTCAGCTGTTCTTCCAGGGTAAATGATAAAAGGGGGAATCCTCCTTTGTCCTGTGTGTTTGCTACCTTAAGCTTGTTACTCTTTTGCAAAAATCAAAAGCCTTGTAGAGATTTCTTGATGTCAGAGTGCTTTATTATCTGCACTGACAAATTGAGTCTGGGGGGCTTTCCAACAGAGAGAAAACCCTAAAATCATTGGCTGACCGTGACTGTAGATAGGCTAGGACAGGGTAACCGATTTATCCTGTCTTTCAAATATGTTAATGATTGTTTAACACAGTTCTAGGAAAAAGGCAAAAAGCTTAGTCAATTGCCTCTGAACTGTGTCCCTTCTATTGGAAAGTACAGGCTTCAAATAGTGACTCTGGGAAAAATTCCCTCTGTTAAAATCCACTGTGAAAATGCCACTTAAGTGTTTTGTTTTCTTTCTTGTACATTTCTGTATTTTCCATTGTTTATAAATACCATTTTAATGATCACAAAAAAGCTTAAGATTAATAAGCTAATCATAAAGAAATACAATAAACTTGAGGGGGAAATTTTTTTTTACCAGGAAACTATGATGTAACACAAATTGGGTTGTCCAGTTAATTTTTTTAGTTTTTAAAAATTAAGAAGGTAATATTTACATACCCACAGATTCCTTCACTCAGTCGCTAGGATCTCTTTGTGCCCTAGTGCTGACTTCAAGGGAATACCAAATAAACTGATGACTCTGCTCCTAAAGAGATCTTACAATACTGGGGAAAGCAAATTCGTGAGCTGGAAACGTCAAATACTATATAAATTCAATAAGGCTGTGTGTTCTCTTTCATTCCTTCGTGGAAATTATTTCCACATTAGCCTGCCAGTTCATCTGTGATAAAGGTCTCAGTGTTGCCTACTTTCTTACTCCCTAACCACAGAATAAATTTATGGAGTAGTGTGCTCTGACAGAATACACTGAGTTATTATTTTCTACGTAGAGCTGCTTGACCTACCGAACAGCAATTCCTAATAAACACATACTGGATTGATTCTGTCTGATCCTTATTCAAAACACTCTTAAGCCTATTTAGCTAATCAGATTATATCGATAAAAAGTTTGTCCTTTTGGTCCCCACTGCTCCCAGAAAGGCCAAGTAAGTAGCAATATCTAACCAACTAAATTCCCAGGCTTGACTAGTGCTTTAAGATAGAATAGAGTTAGGCCAGGTGATTGTATGCAATAATTCATTAGTTTATAAAAGATTGGATCTTTCCCTCAAGTGTTATTTTGAGATGCTTGTAAACTATGGATGAAAAACTCATTTATAATGATCGATAATCTAGACTTCTCTTTGGAAGAGAATCTGCTTTATCTTCAGTGACACTGGATATGTACCAAATGCTTACTGTACCCCAGGTGCTGTTCTAAAAGCTCTTTATCTATTAACTGATGTAAGCCTCCCTATGGTCCCACTATTTTATTATCCCCAAATTACAGATAAGAAAACTGAGGCTCAGAAATTAAATAATTTGCCTGACATTATACCACTACTAGATGTCAAGTCTGACTACAAGAGCCAACTTGAAATACAGCCTTCTAGGCTGGGGAGTTAGCTCAATGGCCTAAGCGCCTGCCTGACAAACACGAGGTTGTGAGTTCAATCCCTGGTGCCGCAAAAAGAAAAAAAAAAGTAATTGGAGAAATACAGCCTTCCAGGACATTTTCATTGGAAGGGCATGGCACATCAAACACAGCCTATCTAAAACATGTTTGCTCATTTTCTCTTAACAGTAACTTTCTCCTTTGACCTCTCTGTTTCTCTCAGCCCTAGTTTTGTATTTACCTTTATTAACGCGTGGCCATTTGACAAGCAGTGCAGCATGATAGAAAAAAGTCCTAAATTAAGGGAGTCATAAGACTCAAGAGTCTGCTTCCCACTAACAATTCATCTTCAGGAGCACTGCATAATCTCACGGGTCCTAACTTCCTTATCTGTTCTAGGATCTCTTTCCTGATCAATAATTCCATGTATGAGCTATCGTTATTGTAAAAACGTTTAAAAATGTTAAGGAACGGTAAAATAAAAAAACTAAAAAAAAAAATTTTTTTAAAGCACTTTACACCAGAAGAATTTTTATTCTGGCTACTCAATATGGTTCTGTATAATAATTGTATAGCAAAAGGGGGAAAGAAAAAAAAAAACTAAGGGGAAAGAAGTGTCCAAAATTTTCAAACCCTATGTAAGTTATGGTATATCAGCAAAATCACATGTGATGTCACAGTTTTAAATTATACTTTAATGAATTTTGAATGACAAGGGAAAATACTTTTTAAAGTTAAGCGTACAAAAAGGAACTATAAAATGTCTCCACCTGAAATAATTGGGTACTGGGAACATACACATTCTCAAGTTATCTAATTTTCTAACATCTGACTTCTTCATTTCCTTCTCCTCATCTTTATCCAACTCCTGGGTTAATCAGATTTACGTATCTTAAGTACCATAATTTCTTTTGTATTTGGAAAGCTTGCCAGCTATCAAAATATGCAGACATCATTAAAAGATAAGGGTCAACAAAGAGAGCATCTCACAAAGACATTTTAACCACCTCTCAGGGAAGCATGACGTAGTTTCCTTCTGGGAATTCAACAAAGCACATAAGACTGAGAAGAAATTTCCTTACGAACAAATCATAAATTGAGAGGAGCAACAATTATGCCGTCTACTGCCAACCATGTGCCATTAAGAAACTATTTCATCTAAAAGTACTGAGCCTTTAAAGGAGCAAAACCAATTATAGACAGAGGGGAGTCATAAAATATCACCTTAAGGCAAATTTATGAGAGAACTATAAAATTAAGACAAAGACAGATAAATGAAGACTGTCAGCTCACAGTATTACAGAGCCTTTAATGAATACTTTCCTCTGTGAAGCTGGATTTTTAGTTGTTGCCACAGCCTGTGGAAGATTTCTGCAGCCTTGTTGGTAAGTACCCCTCCACAACTCCGGGGTTAAAAACCACATCTCTCCTTCCTCCCTGTCTTCACCTTCTGGCTATGAGGAGAGCGCTTGCTCTTGGGCCTGCAGCATTTTGCTTCACCACAGGCCCTAAAGCAAAGAGGCCAACTGACCCATGGTCAAAACTGTGGCCAAAATCAACCTGTCCTCTGTAAGTTTATCATCTTAAGTATTTTGTCACAGTAATCGGAAGTTGACCACCCTACTTGCCGATCTGGAGATACATTTCCTTTTAATCATTTTTCCAAATGAATCCTTTTATAGAAAGACAGCAATGACACTTCACCCAGGTGTGTGTTCAGCGTTAACAATTTTCCTGTGATTCTATCTCTGTCTTCTCTATGTCTCACAGACTATTGTTGTCAAGATGGTCTTTGTTCAAAAGATATCTACACAAGTGAAAACAACCTGTGTCCCTCATGAAAGAACTCTACATTACAGCATAAATTTTTACAATCACTTTGATAAACTGCAAATATAATAACTATTTGGTGTGTTATTTAAATTTGATAGGCAATTTTCTAAGCAATAATATAATTCACAGAAATATATCAGTAATAAAGAAAAATTAGATGGTGACACACATCTATAATCCCAGAACTTGGAAAGGCTGAGACAGGAGGAGCACAAGTTAGAACCCAGACAGGGCAACTTAACAACTTAGCAAGATTCTGTTTAAAAATAAAAAATACAAAGGGAACTGGGCATGTGGCTCAGTATGAAGGCCCCTAGTTCAATCCCCAATACCATCAAAGAGAAAAAAACCTTACAGTTTAAATTTAGAACAACGAATAATCCTTACTGTATCTGGTAATATTAACAAGCTCTTACAATGCTCAAAGTTCAGCCAGGCGTGGTGGCACACTCCTGTAATCCTAGCACTCAGGAGGCTGAGGCAGGTGGATCATTGCAAGTTCGAGACCAGCCTGAGCTACAAAGTGAGTGCATGGCCAGCCTGAATGGCACAGCGAGACCCTGTCTCAAAAAGACAAAAACATAAAAGCAAAAACCAATGCTCAAAGTTCTCAATATTTTTGGCAAAGTCATAGATTTCTTAGTAACTAACATGTAAATTAATTAGCATACCACTGAACACACTCAATTGGTAACTGTGTGAATACAGATATATATTCATTCAAAATAAAAAATTCATAGATACAGCTAAATAAATAGAAGTTCTGGATAGGGAAATAGTGTGTGATGATCTCACCACCAGTTTTCTTTTGATTGTTTAGTAACATCTTTTAAATACAAGAGTCCCTAGACGACCTGGACAGCCAATGTACATTGTGTACTTACTATGTGTGTTAACTGCTTTCTAGTTACTAGACGCTATAAATTAGAAAATATGCTCTTGATGAGAAAATTGTTAGTAAGAGATGTGCTGTAACTTTTCTTAATTTCAGAAGTCATATTCAAATCCAAGTTTTTCTGAGTCCAGTGCATGCTCATAATCTTAGCCATGCTGATTCCAACACCTGGAAACATTAATACAACTTATTTTGAAATAGAAACCTGGTCAGAATTGTCAAAATTTAGTCTCAAAAACTTAACCAGTAATTACAGTATCTCAAGAGGAACTGATTGGAGGAACCCATCCAAAGAAGATAATCGTACCACTCAACAATACTACCAGTAATTATCATCAAACCTCCTGATACAGGTTTTGTCATGCTTGCCCCTATTTCATGAATGAAATAAAAATTAGCAATTAGGTCTCACAACTGGTTGCACAGGAAGAGTGTTACTTCACAGTGAAGGATCTAGCTGATATCAACTTCAGGTATACTCAATTTTTGTCTGACCAATTGAGAAAAAGAGCCATCCCGTGACTCTGGAAAGATGAAAACACACCATCTGTGATGATTTCTAGCCAAAGTGATAAGCGTTTGGACCTAACTTCCAATTTTGAGAATTACGAGAACCATAGACATAAACTCAATGATATCAGAAGAAAGAAATGAGACAAATTCAAAAGACAGGACAGTCTCCAGAACAACTGGCCTGGTCTCCAACAAGTTTGTGGCATGAAAAATAAAATAAAATAAAATAAAATAAAATAAAATAAAATAAAATAGGCTGTTCTAGATTATAAAACACTAAGGGGCCAGGCATGGTGGCACACACCTGTAATTCCAGTACTCAAGAGGCTGAGGCAGGAGAATCACTGTGAATTCAAGGCCAACCTGGACACAAAATGAGTTTAAGGCCAACCTGAACTGCACAGTGAAACCCTGTCTGAAAAAAAAAAAAAAAAAAGACACTTAAGGGACAAAACATCCAGGTATAATGCATGGTCCTGGACAAAATTCTGCTTCAGACAAACCATCTGTCAGATGCACTGTGGGGATACCTGTGACTATTTGAATGTGATGGGGAATTAGATGAAACTAAGGAGGATTACCGATTATATTGTTATGATAATTAGACTATGCTGGACATGTTCTTATTTTTAAGATATGCACACTTAAGTATTTAGAAATAAAATGTTAAAATATCTGTATTTTATTTTAAAATATATGAATCTAAACACACGACTAAAAAAGAGGGGACAATTATAAATATAATTGCAAAAAAAAACCAAAAAAAAACCCAGTACAAACAATTCAAGGATCAAAATTCATGTGCCAGTGTCAAGGAATGAAGATGGCAGCATGAAAACCAAGATTCTATGGTGTCTCCCGAAACCTTGCGATCATTTCAGATCTTATTCCTCTCTTCTTTGATTTTGAATAAGGTCCTAACTGGAATATTTTTTTAAAATTTAAAGCAAAACATTAACTCTAAAAAAGATCCCCTAGTAGAATTTTAGATACCCTTTTAGGATTATTTTACTAACATTTCGCATCACAGAAGAATTAGAAGATTTGAAATTAACATAATATTTCTAACGATCACAGCTGAGACAACATGAAATGCTGCTTTTCATGCTATCCTCTTAATTGCACAGGCTTCATTTCCATTCCCTACACAGGAATTACTTCATTCATATGTTAATAAACCTTCTTTGGTCTAAACACCTGCATAACAAAGAAGGAAGCAAATTCCAGGAGTTTAGACGATATTTGGGAGACAGGAGTTTAAACATCAGTTGCAAACTAACAACTAGTGTTTCATGAAATGACTGAGTCACTGTAGTTGACAGTGCTGGGCATCAGCTAGGCATAAAATGAAGGTTATTAGTGAAAAGTAGGAAAATCTTAGATCCTAGAGGATGTAAAATCACTGTAGATCAGACACAAGCAGGTTAGACCTACAGAGTACAAGTGCTCTTCAGGGAGCCTACATCTTAGCACAAAGATCAAAGGTACCTTTCTCTCATCCTTCACGGAAGTGTGCAATTTAAACAAACAGCACCTGCCTCTGGATATGGAAATAATAGATTCAAAAAATCAAGCAAAGCAAAACAAGAACAGTAAAAACAAACCTGAGGCCCAGCTGCCTGCAGATCACTTCTGCATCTGCATCATCCCACTGGTCGTCGCAGATGGTCCCCCACTGGCCAGCGTGGTAGAGCTCCACTCGACCTTCGTGCTCGCTGCGGCCACCAGCGAGGCGAATGACAGGCAATGACGGGCCTTTAAGAGTGAAATTAAAAACAAGCTGAATCTAGGTGTTTACCACAATCTATAGAAAACTAGGTATATTGCCGGGCATGGTGGCTCACGCCTGTAATCCCAGCACTCGGGAGGCTGAAACAGGCGGATCGTTGTGAGTTCGAGACCAGCCCGGGCTACAGTGAGCTCAAGGCCAGCCTGAACGGCATAGTGAGACCCTGTCTCAAAAAACAGGGCTGGGGATCTAGCTCAGCGGTGTAAGCGCCTGCCCAGCAAGCGCAAGGTCGTGAGTTCAATCCCCGGAAAAAGAAGAATAAGAAAACTAGGTATATTCTGTTTTTCTCATTTTCAATAATATTCATTATACCACACCAGTGCTATGAACATACACATGTGTACTTGACCTATATTATGGTAATCTTGATAATTCAGTGGCTCTAAATTGAATTACACAAATAGCCTTTCACAGGAAATAGTCTACATTCACTTTTCCCCAACATCAGAAACCACAAAAGAAACACTAAAAAGCTGCACATTCCTGGAAATATGTTTGATTTTTATGGTATTATGGTAAAGACTTTTTTTTTTTTTGGAGCAACTTGAGCACTATCAACATATAATTATTAGAGGTGGCACTTATGTTTATAACATACTTGCTTTCAGTACAGAATTATATACTTTTTCTAGAAATCAAGTCAAAATTACCATCTAACTTCCTATAACTTGATGATAGATATTGTAGTCAGGCCCTCCAACACACAACATTGAAAATTTATTTGGGAGTGAATCAGACCGTACTCATTTCTCTGTTAAAACCCACCAGAGGTGGTTACATTCCCATTGTCTCCAGTGCCCTGATGTAGCCCTTGTCAACCTCTGAACTTCTCTGTCTCCTCTCCCAGTCCCATTCACTAGGCTACAACTACAGTGTCCCCTTCCACTCATCCTTGAAGTATTCCACATGCATTGTCACCTCAGTCTTTGCCTTTGCTGCTCCTGTGGCTTGGAATAGTGTCCCAAAGATCTTCGCAAAGCTATCTCCTTTTCATCATTCACTTCTCATCTCTGAAATGCCCCTCTCCCGACTGCCCTAACAAAGCCACTTCCTACATTATCCAATTTGCTACCTCATGGTATTTACTTTTATCAAAATTGTCATTTATTAATAGTTGACAATGATATCAAAACTGTCTCTCTCCTCTCAGCTAGAATGAGGACAGCAATACTGCCCTTCCTTCTCACCTTTGTATTTCAGGTCCTAAAGTAGAATACATATAGCACTATTCACTGATTAGATTGGTAAGCCATGTTAAAAATCCAAAAAATGTATCACAAACGAGGAAAATAATTTGCAATGTCCAACCATTCAGCTGTGTTTCTTCAATTTTTTTTTTGTACCGGGAATCGAACTCATGACCTCGCACATGCCAAGCAGGCTCTGGTGCTGCTGAGCTAAACCCCCAGCCCTCAAGTTTTATTTTTTATTAGCACACGTTTACAGGGGGAGTTATTACATGCACGTAACACTCGTCAGTCCTTTGTTCATCCCCTTCCTCTCTCCACCACCGGCCCCACCTCCACCTCTTGGTATACTTCCATTTTACCAAAGATCTATCTCCCTTCCTATTATCCATCTTTTATTCTGCTTTTTATTTATATTTTGGGTTTCTCACACAACAGAAACTATGTGATATTTAAGGTTGTATGTCTAATTTATCTTACTTAACATTATGGTCTCAAGGTGAATCCATTTTCTTACAAATGACTCAAATTTATCCTTTATGGCACAGTAGTACTTCATTGTCTATAAATACCACATGTTGTTTATCCATTCACCCACTGATGGACATATAAGACATTTCCAAGATTTAGTGATCGTGAATCATGCCGCTATAAACATGATAAGTGTTTATCATAAACAAACAGATAATAGACATTTGTGGTGTGCAAGGCATTAGAGTTCATACCCAGGACATTCAAGGGGGTTCTGGACACAGCCTGCCCACAAGAAGCTTACTACTCCTGGGCACCTGCAATCCTAGCAGTCAGGAGGCTGAGGCAGGAGGACCATGAATTCAAGGCCAGCCTGCAAAACATACGAAGTTCAAGGATGGCATGGATTGCATAGTTAGAACCTGCCTCAAAAAAAGGGAAGAAGCCAGGCGTGGTGGCTCACGCCTGTAATCCCAGCACTCGGGAGGCTGAGACAGGCGGATCCTTGTGAGTTCGAGACCAGCCTGGGCTACAAAGTGAGCTCAAGGCCAGCCTGAACGGCATAGTGAGACCCTGTCTCAAAAACAGGGCTGGGGATCTAGCTCAGCGGTCTAAGCGCCTGCCTGGCAAGTGCAAGGTCGTGAGTTCAATCCCCGGTGCTGCAAAAAAA